>PVJH01012687.1:0-63399 GCA_004026705.1 Nesogale talazaci
ATTTATGATGTATTAAGGGGGCCACAAAAGTAGGGGGCTAAAGGGGGGGCGGGAAAAGAGGAGCTGGCACAAAGGCTCAATAGAAAGTAAAAGTCTATGATATAATGATGGAAACATATGCACACATGTGCTTGTTACTACTGATGTATGCATTGTGATAAGAGCTCTAAGAACTCTCTCCATTACGTGATTTTTTTTTTTAAACAGAAAAAGAAAATGCGACAGTTTAGGTAACATAAAACCATTGGACTCTGCATTGAAGTGTATCTGATAGAAGTTCATGTTGAATAACCAGTCACCAGTTGACTCCCGCTTTGGGGGGCCCCAGGTGCAGCCCCGTGCTCCATAGGGTTTTCAGTGGCTGATCTGGGGAAACAGGTAGGCGCAGATCTCCAGCTGTTGATTAGCAGCTGAGCGACCCACTGTTTGCCTCACCCAGGGATTCCTCATACTGAATAGGGACACTGAAAAATGAGAGGGCTCCTGCCATAAAACACTGAGACACTCGCTCGTATAATGACTAGCGGAAAAAATGAAATTGTTTGTCTTCTGAAAGGAAGGGGGATCCCTGGTAGTCAGTTTTTGTCTAGTTTAATCTAAGGTTGTGGTAAGAAAAAGGATTTTTTTTCCTTCTTCTTTCCAAATGGCCTCACTAAAACTCTGTGTGGATGTATCAGGGGGATGTGTTTTGTGGGCAAGAGAAATAATGTACTGTGCACTAGAGATGTCCTACACTGGAAAAGCCAACTCAAAAGGAAAAGAGCCAACATCGTGGGATAAGTTCCACCACAGCTACGTGGAAATCCACCTCCGCCGTTGGCTCGGTCCCATTCTACTCTCTCTCTCACCACCAACTCCTGGCTACCCTGTATGGCAGGGAGACTGGCCCCTGTGAGTTTTGGAGACGGTGTACCTCTTTAGAAGAATAGAAAACCTCATTTTACTACTGAAGTGGGGCTGGTGGTTTTGAAATTGCTGACCATACAAATAGCAGCCCAACTTGAAACCACTATGATACCCGGACAAAGATCTCACTTACATCACTGATATTGTAGGCATTGCACTTCGCCTGGAGAAATTGAGGGAGATCAGGGCTCATCGTGAATTTGTGCTTCACATCTTCCCCTTTAGCTTTATACAAGATCTGCAAAGTGCAACCACAAAGATAAAATGTATGACAGGTTGAGCAAGAAAGACAATTCATTAATTACCTGTGGGAAGGCAAACTTTAGAGGGGTTAATTTTAGTACTGGCCCCCACTCTTTCTATTGTTAAAAACCAATTACCAAAGGCATTTTCCTGGCTTGAAAAAGCCCAAACAAAACCTAGGCATTCTATTTTCTCTAGAAACACGCAAGCTTTGTGTACCACAATAGAGAGAAAAAGAAAACTCATTAAGACAACAATACAAATAGAAATCCTTGAGCGGCACAGAGGAATGGAACATAAACTCAAATATCAATCCAAGACTCAAACAGGAATATCAAAAGTCATCACATCAGATAAATTCATTCATTACCAGGATAAAAATCTTGAGTTGACACTTAGTTATTCATCCATCCATCCATCCATCCATCCATCCATCCATCCCCTGCCCCCTGTCTTTAGCTGTACTCACGTCGCTAACTTGCTGTGTGTTCTGTTTGGCCTGGACCATAACTGGAGAGTCAACGATGCTGGTGAATTTGAGGGTGTCTGGATGCTGCCTGTACTTCTTTTCATTCAGGGCATCCCCTGCCCTTTTCACCTTTTCTACATCAAGACTACCAATAGGGATCCAGCCAATGCCTTTCATCCAGGAGTTATAATCCTCCTTGTAGGCATTCTGCAGCACAGAGAGAGAAGAGGGGTGAGTGTCCCGGCAGTGGTTTCACTCCCAGCCAGCTCTGAATCTAGGGGGAGTTTCTCTTGCCATACAATATCACTTACATCGCTCTGAATTTGCATCATGTTCTTAGACAACTCCAGGTCCATGGCGTCAGGCAGGTAGGTATAATGATGGAGAGGATGCTTATAATTGACGTTACTGACAATATCCTGAGCTTTCTTAGCTGCCACAACATTGAACATGTCATGGGGCGTGTTGTATTTGGTCTTTGTCTTCTCGTAGTCTTTCTTATACTCCCGGTCTGACTGTAGCTTGGCCACTTTCACGTAATGAACCAATTTGGGATCATCTTGCAGGCTTTGGAAGCCAACCATTTTCCCTTTGGCTTTTTCATAATCCTTTTTGTATTGAAACTATTGAAAACAAAGATGGGAATATTTTAAAATGCAGTTAGGAGGATTTTACTAAACAATGGGGCCATGATTTGAAGCATTTGAACAACCCAGAGATCACTGTACTTAAATAACAAAACACGGGGATACTCAATGTATATATTTGGAAAGATGGGCTTAAAAAAACTTCTTTAGAACCCATCTGACTATCTGTCGCTACTTATGATACCCCTGTGCGAGAAAGGTTGGGGTGGCAGCATCCCCATAATTCATATCAGTGACAATTGTGCTATATGGGTTCTTTTCAATTAGACTCTTATAGAGGCAGATGAAAGATAGGTATTCCAGATATCCCTACACTTGCATTGTACTGCTAAAGTAGATTCCCAAGTAGCTGGCTACTTGATTAGCAAGGCATTTTATTTAGCTATTCAATGGAAGAGCCACAGTCCTAGTTCTTGCTAAATGATGAAGTGAGAGAAATTAAGCTTCTTCAAAAGTTCCTTCTAGGAAGGACCTGGAAAACCGAGGAAAAGAAATGTGAGGGAAGGGCTGTGTGCTGGAAGCAGAGGGAATTATGCCACCTGGCCAGAGGGTGGCATTCATGAAGGAGGGAGTTAGGGAGGAGGACTTCTGGGTAGTAGGACTTTAGGGACAAGGGCCTTATCACTCAGCCTTAGCATATTCACAATGGTACAATTTCAACCTCATCTTTATTCCAAGCAACCAGTAAAGCTATGGTTGGGAGTTGGGGAGAAATAAAAAAGAGGGGCTCTGTTTTATCTCTGAGTAATGAAAGAGTGGAAGATCCAGAGGGGAGATGGCAGGGGAGCCAAAGAGCCCCGCGTGTGCAAAGGAGGAGCCAGCGGAGACCAAAACCCCAACAGAGCTCCGTGCTATCAAGTCCAGGCCACCTCATAGCACGGACCAGAGCAATGGCCATCTCAAGAGTATTGCCAAAAGGAAAAACCGGTGACTTGGATCGATTTTATCACGATCTCAAAGATGAAAATAATTTCAGTTTACCGAGGGGCAGAAAACTGGTTAAGAAATAAAATCCATAGCTTTAATAGAATCTCTGACAATTGGCGCTGTGAAGCCAGAGTCCTTTAGAGGAGTGAAAGCAAGAGAGAAAAGTAAGGAAAGATGGAAGCCGTCAGAAGCAAGCATGCTTTGAGATAAACATTTTACCACCAGGAGATGATCTTGACCTAAATAGTAAATAGTTTCTGTATTCCCACAAGAGAAACTATGTGGATTTGTGCAGGAAGAGAGATGAGACGTCTAATTGGGGCACGTGATTAGAACCGATGACTAAGAACTGCTGACACATCTTTGCCCCAGGAGAATCTGTCCCAAGACTCTGCCAACCCAGTTTTCTTCCGGGGTTGCTAACAGTGGATGTGGGTCACAATTTTACACCGTTCCCTTTTCCCAGTTGTTTAGACGAGATGACCATCTAGACTTACGTCGCTCGCTGCCTGCCTCGCCGCCTTGGCAGCTTTGATTGGGATTGCATCGGTCCTCAGATCATAGCCCTTCTTGCTTAAGTCTTTCAAGTCTGCTTTGTACATATTCTGAAAGAAAAAGCATCCTTTAAATAAAAGTCCAAGGTCACCTTAGGAAAAGCTACACACACACACACACCCCCCGGAGGCAGTGTCCCCACACGCACCTCACTGATATTGTAGGCGTTGACTTTAGCTTGAATGAACTGGGGCAGGTCCGCTGGCAGGCTGTATTTGTGGAGAATTTCCTCTCCTTTGGCTTTGTAAACGATCTGGAAGAGAAAAGAGGGTAACGAGCACAAAATCAGCAAAGCACTAATGACTTGGGGAAATTTTCTGAAAGTGGATCATTTTCCACGGAAGGGTTCTTTAATGAAGGACACTCTGGGCTGACCCCAAATTCAATGATAAAAGCAGTTATTCGAGGGCCCAGGTGCAATGCCCCGGAGCCTGGCCTTGGCTCTGACTCCATGGTGGCAAAGATCCCTCCGTAGACACAGTGGGAAAGGCGGGGCTTAAGCAGGCGCACTCGCAAGTGAGCCTGGGGTAGGAGCTCTGATGGCAGTCTGGCCTCCAGAAAGGTGGGAGGGTGGAGTAGAGTAGGGACCTCTATCTGTGGACAATTAAAGGGACATTAAAGGATGTTTTGAGTAAATGTGATTTTTTAATGCCAGTTCTCATGTAAAATAACTCGTTTGTATCACACAGTGTTAATATTCACTCTTTCTGGCCTCTCGCAGAGATAGTCTTGAAGCTTCTCTCTTTATTTAGACAAAAGTCCCTTTTATTGGTTCCTGGGAAAGCAATGTCAAATATCTGAAAGAAAAGTCAGTACAATACCCCTATTCTTCACTCAGGGGCCACCTGGTTAGCAGACATTTCACCTTTACGGCACTCACAAATAAAATCTATCTGCTATTTTGCACATTAATGATAGAAGTCTGGCAGTAACAAAGGCTCAGGTACAGGTGAGAGTAACACGATGCACGATGGTTAATGTCATGTGCCAATTTGGCTGTGATTGGCAATGGTTTGGCAGTTGCATAATGGTCTAATCATCTCTCACTCTGTGATCTGATATGATCATCCTTCAATTATTACGTAATACCCACTTTTGAATAATGGCCTTGTCTTTGTAACCTAACCATGTTGATCAGTAGGGATGGGTGTGCATCCTCTCCTCGCTGATCAACATGGTTAGGTTCCAAAGCCAGATCATTATGTAAAAATTGGTGTTAAATCAAAATGAAGAATGATCATCTCACCTCACCCTCTCATCTGTACTATAAACATCCTGCCAGACCCTTACTAAGGTCACCTACCACCACCACTCCCCCCCACCCCCTTGTCACCTTAGGGGACTTTGTCCCCATTGCTAACCAAAGGGGAGGGCCAGCTAGTCTTCCAGAGAGCCAGGATGGTTCAAGTGCAGAGCCCCTCCCCAGCTCTGGGGTCTTCTCCCTTTTCTGCCCTCCCCATATTTGTGGAACGGTTGGCCCTAGCTCCTCTGCTCAATGACCTCCATATACCCTTGGTGGCTTTGCTGGGGACAGGGAACTGCCTATTTATGGGGGGGAGGGGATGGCTCAAGTGCTATAGGAAGAATGCATGTTGCCCACTGGGTCCCCTTCCAGGCCCTCACTCAAGAAGTCCCTAGCTCTCTCAGTAATTCTGAGCCCCTCCACCCTGGTGTCCTCATGAAAATCAACAATCCAGAATGTAACTCCAAGACCAAGGGATAGACCTGACCTCTGCACTTCACCTTAAACTGCAGCTGTTATGGGGCCACGCACATGCAGACCTGACCCCCACTCAAATATCCTGCCTTGTTCCTGCCCAAGAGGGGGCACTGAGGAAGCATAAGGGACTGTACAGGTACCTGTCAACTGATGTGGGGTCCTGCAGGGCGTGGAGCCCTAAGTGCCACACTTCAGGGTTCTTTTTGACCATAGCCTAGCCAATCGCTGCCTGGAGGGCAGCTCCCTTTAGGATATTGCTCATTGCCCAGGCTTCAGTCCCCTGCCGACCCCAAGGAGTCCCCAGGGAGTTAGCCCCTGCTAATGTCAAAATAATTTCTGCAGCATTTTTTCATGAGCAAAACCCCAAATTTCACAGCCCTACCTCCACTGCGCCTGGTATCCTAGCAACTCAGAAGTCTGTTCCCCTCCCCCCCACCCCCGGGCAGAGTGGTGGTCCAATGTGCTACTCTACCACAGCGGCTCCTTTTCGAGGTGCCGGTGAGGTTCCCTCAGTCAGGGAACCCATCAGGGACCGCGATGCTCATTCCTGCCAGATTGCGCCATCAATGCGCAATCACATTTCCCGTTCTTACATTAGATGGGACGTGTGGGGAAATGAGAGCGCTGGCAGGTGAGGCGTGGGTGCAGTGTGATTTTGCACAAGATGCTATGAAGAAGTGAACTGACCATGCCTTATTAAAGAAAGTCTGTGGCAGATATGCAGTGGCCTATGCCATCAGAACTTGTTAGCTTGCATAGTACATTCAGATGATCAGTACCCTTGAAATACAAATATATTTGTTACATTGAACATGTCCATAGTGAACATTGACTAGGCTAGTGACAGGATGCACACTTACATCGCTCCTCTGGGCCTGGTTAATTTTCGATTGCACAGTAATCGGAGCATCTTCAATCGAGGTAAACTTGAGCGTGTCTGGATGTTGGCGATATTTTTTCTGTTTGATGAATTGAAAGAAGGAAACCAATTGTGTTACTTCTCACCAAAGGTTAGCACAGCAAAATTCTTGAAATTTGTTTTGGATGGACAAAGTTGGTTTTTTCCCTTATTTGAAAATATAAAAATGTTTAATTTTTTTAAAGTTTATTTTTTAAGATCACTTTATTGGGGACTCTTTCAGCTCTGATAACAATCCATATGTCAATTGTATCGAGCATATTTGTACATATATTACCATCATTATTTTCTAAACATCTATTGTATGTACGCATGCACAAGCCAGTTTTTCAGCACATTTTTAATACAATTTTTGTAGCAAACTTAGGTACCTTGACTGATATTCAGATCGACTTGTACCTGAGTATATACGGTACTCTCTGTATGAGCTCCTCTTTTTCCCCTCCCTACCTCATGACCCCTTGATAAATTATGTTATTATTGGTTTCATACTTTACACTTAATTTTAGATCATTTGAGTCAGAAAGCATCCTTAGCACTCACTTCCTACTTCTGGCATGCAAGAAGGAGCTCTAGGTTTAACAGAATCTGGAAGCATTGCAGAACTTCCTAAAGGATCAACAGAAAAAGCAGCGGGGAGACTTGAAGCGCCTTCGCATGACACAAGCAGCTTCTCAGAGAGGGCCTTTCCCGGGAATCCAGAAGCTCTCTGCTTCAGGAGAAGAAATTGAAAAACCGGAGCAGCATGTAGGCGACTGATCAGAAAGGACTTTTGCTTTAATGTGGTCGGCACAGAGGGGAGGACTAACGCGCTGAGGGGACCCGGCAGTCATTGGGACGGTGTCCCAGTCTGGAGCTGGCAACGCCCAGCTGTCGTGTTTCAAAGTCGATTCCTGCCGTTCTAATCTACATCGTACCGCGTGAAGAGCTCAGTTTCAGAAACCCGCGGGGCAGAACTGCCCTGTCCTAGCGAGTCTGTATAAGTCGGAATCAACTCGATGGCAGGGAGTCTGGTTCTCGGTTAACCTGCACAGCAGAGATGACTGTGCAGTTGGCATCTACTAAAGTGTGTGTGCATACATTTATTCCAGCGTGCCAAACTGTACACGGATTTTATGGCACTCCTAAAGCTCAGTAAAGCTGCTCAATTTCAACTGTATATTTGGACAACACCTTGTACATTTGCCACAAACAATTTTGGTGAGAGGCCTGTCAACCGGGGTCAATCATGCAAGCGAGGCAGTTGCTTTTCCTAGCAATGATTGCTAGCAGGGGATGCTGAGGCAGCAGCCACTTCTCCTGGGTCTCGGGATTTTTGACAGAACACATTCACAAGCCCCTCAGCAGGACACAGCTGGTGCCTTACCTCGTTTAGAATGTCTGAAGCTCGCTTGGCCTTTTCCATTTCCAAGGATCCAAATGGAACCCAGCCACAGCCTTTCATCCAGCTGTTGTAGTCCGCTTTGTATTCCACCTGCAGGAACAAGAGAAAGGTTAGATTTCTTTGCTAGGTAGCGAGCTTATTAAGTAAAGCTATTAACATTTTACCCCAAAGAGTGTCTTTTAAGATTTCTGATCAGATTCATGACTCCATACAGAAAGGTTATTTTGCACATGTTCTTGGTAAGCTCGCAGGTTTCTGCTCCTCCTCTCATGAGCTTATATCCCATTCCCTTCTTATTTTCAACTCAACGGAAGGATATGGACATGGAAACCCAATCTGGAAAGTGCCATGCTCAAAGCCACGTTTAAGAGTAAATGGAGTCATTGTATTTGGATAACCAAATATGACGTGTGCGATCACTGAAACTTTAAATGTCTTTAAGGGTCAAGTGAAGGACTGTGGTGGCACTTTGGGCGAGGCAGCGGGCTGGGAAGGGCAAGGTCAGCAGTTTAAACCCATCAGTCGCTCTGTGGGAGAAAGAGGGGGTTGTCAGCTCTGCGAGAGAGTGACAATCCCAGAAACCCTACCTAGCGTCCCTATGAGTCAGAAGGGTCCCAATGGCAGTGACAGTGGGTGATCACATTAGGGCTCAAGGCCACGTTGAAGGTGCATCATTTTGATCACATTCTGACCAGAAAAGACTCGGTGATAGTTACTATAAAAAATGTTTGCACACATTGACCTTCATGTGCAATGACCAGCTTAGGTGAGCTTCTGCATTGGCTAATCATGTGCTGCAGCTGCCCTGGTGAACTTGTGTGTTGAGGAGCACTTATTCTGTGGAGTGGACTCTATTTGGGGATATTTACTCGATACTATTAAAATAAGGAACAACTCTTATTAACTGGTTATTGTATTCTCAATTCTTTTGGTGGAGAACAATCGAAAGAACCAAATTATGGGAAATCCTAGGAAAACAGTTCGTTTCAGCCCGGGAGATGCTTATAATGTACTTGGGAAGAAGAAACATAGCAAAATTTAACAAATAAGATGACCAGGTCTAAAAGAAAACCATTAGGATAAAGCGTTCCCTGGGTTGCTCTGACAATTAATTGGTCTCCAGGAGGAAAACTGGGTATTTATACAAGTGGGAGCAACAAGCAATATAAGCTTACAGAACAGAGAGCAAATCTAAAACATGCTGAATGAGACAGTCAGAGCAATGGTGATGGCAACAGAGGGTGTTTAGGGAGAGCTCGCTAGGACCAGGCACCGCCCCAAGTAGTTCACCTTCAGTTAATTCTCAAGCCCATTCCTTTGTTTATACCAATGGTCAGGGGGAGGAGTCCAAGACTCAGGGAATGATGTCTCTTACAAAGGGAACTAGTGCTGGAGTGTACTGCACTCCCATCGTCTGGACACTGAAGGACGTACTCCTCTAGAATTTCTCTCCCTTATACTTGCTAGACAGAGAGGATAAAGCCAACTCAGAGAAGTGTCCCAAAGCACCTCGTGTAGACGTCACTTTCAGTTTTTGTCTTACACGGAGAGAACAGACAAAGCCTGAGTACTTACATCGCTCTGCAGTGCGTAGGCCTTTTTAGCGAGATCCACGTTGATGCTATCTGGTGGGTAGCTGTAATTGTGCAGGAGATGCTTATAATCCACATCGCTGGCAATTGCCTGAGACTTCTTTGCTTGAGTGACTTGGACCATATCAAGAGGTGCTGTGTAGACGGTTTTGGACTTTTCATAATCTTTACGATATTCACGCTGTGAATACGAAATTGCCATTATTACCACATGCCCTCAGTGGATTTCTAGAAAAGCATAGGGGGCGCTCTTAAGCAATAAATACAATATCTGAGCAGTTGTCTTGCCCTAACAGTAGTTCATGTATTAAGCATCACCGACCTCCCCACCCACTGAAAATTGTACAAGGGGCAGATCTCTGAAAATCTACTTTTAGGTCACAAGGCGATTGCGAGAGAGCCACAGCATGCACCAGGAGTAGATCACGGCTTCCGCTTCAGTCAAAGGTGATTTTTTTCTTAAACAGTTTTTCAAAGATCGCCAACGGTGCTATGTCTGCTCACACAACTTTGCTTTTTGAACAGTTTTTAAGAAAGAGGCTTTTTTCTTTTAATGAATGAAAAGTATATGAAAAACAGTCCCTCTTTTTGATGTTATAGAATCACTCTTTTGTAAATGGGGCTTGTAGACGTAATTTTGGGGCTTTACAGGAGTTGCTTTTAAATGGATAATTACGGATTGTTCAGCACATCTCTAACACTTTTGGCAGTACATCAGTCCAACTAAGATTCCCTGGTATATTTCAGAGCAAGTTTAATTTTTGTAAGAACTTAAAAGAAGCCTCAGGCTGCATCAGCTGTAAGATCTCAAAGGAGAACAATTTATGAAACGCAAGCATGAAAGTCACATGGTCTTTCATACAGTGCACTCAGACACTGAGTATCTTTACTGGGCTTTGACTGGCTGGTTTTCTGGACTAATTAGCAGGGTGATAATTAGGTCTAAGTGCCAGTGTCACCATTGTTTACCAATTAGCTTAAAAGAGGAAAAAATTACTGATCCACTGCCTTCAGGAAAATTCTAAATTCATCCTATTTCTTCATGACCACACACGTGTCAAAGTCAGCAACCCAAGCTGGTGAGTGCAGCCATGTGTTACATGCCTACTGTTGTCCCTTTGGCCGGTGATGATACCTTTTACCTTCCCTTGCATGTATTTAATGTTAACTATACAATCTAGACCCTGGCTTTGGTACGCAGACAGATATATACATAATAAATGAATAAAGACTCTCAATGTTTATTACAAATAACCTTGTATAATAATGTCACAAAGAAGTGGGTGCAAAAACGGCTCTTGGTTAAATGGTTTTGACTTCTGTCCACAGGAGTGTATGCTTATCAGCTCATAGGAAATGCTGACAAAGACCCCGATGGCTTTTAGACATTATCTTTAAAAGCGATGGTTGTTGTATAAATGCAGCATAGCATTCAGATAGGATATTATGTGAGAACAACGGATTATTTCTTCCTTTTTTGTCTGCATCAATCAATTAAAACACATTGAGCACTTATTATGTGTCTAGTGCCCTAATGGATTTGGGAAGGGGTGAGAAACAAAAGACAGGTGTGTGGTCTATTTTTCTTGAACCTAAGCAAATACTAATAACTGATAAATTTTTAACTATGATTCTATCTTTTTCAGTGTAAAGACAGCTAGAAAATTGTCATTTTAAAGCCTATTCTCCAACTAGCAATAAATATAAAAACATCTAGTGATGTTTTTCAAGGAAAGATAATCTTCTTGACTTGAAAAGGGTAAGCAACCGGTGAACTGGAGATGTGAGCACCCCAGGACTGACAAAACCTAGTGTGAAGTTATTAGAGACAATTATGGGTTAGTTCACAGAGCTGTATGACTGCACAGTCAGTGCAAAATTAGAGAAAAAACTATGCAGAGCTCATTATATGGGAACATGTTTAAAATGAAATAAATTAATCAAATGTCCTTCTTTTTCAGCATGAAAAATTGTAATTTGTAAACTGTACTGAGTAGCCTTACAATTGCTTGTTTATGTTTTTTTGGTTTTTTGGGGGGGAGGGGGCGCATCACTGCCCTCTGGTGGGAGTAGGTGACCCAACCTTGCTCCTGGAGAGCTGCTGCTGGATTTGAACCGCCAGTCCAGGGGGCCGCAGTCACACGCACAACCCTTACACCACCGGGGCTCAGTCCCCTGCAGCCTTACAACTCTGAAGGAATTATCTAAACTTTTTCAAACATAATATACTAATGTACTGTAAGCTGCAATTTCAGATATTTGCCACTCTACAGTTAAAAAAAAAAAAAAGTAACCCAGAAATGATGAACAGGCCTAGGGAATCCATGAATTCCCTGAAATTTCAGGTAGAAGGCATGAAAAATATGAATTTTTCTAGATGATCTAAATCTTTTATCAGTTTCAAGGGGGTTTATGATCAATTGACTGTTTTTCTTGAACCTCACCAAATACTAATAACAGATAAGTTTTTAACTATGATTTGATCTTAATCCAAGTAAAAACAGTTTTAAAAATTGTAATTTTAAAGCCTATTCTCCAACTAGCAATAAATAAACATCTCGCGATGGTTTTCAAAAACTTGTAAGCACTAAGGTTCTTCACAGGTTACTCAACATTAACACATACATTTTCCAACAGGAACTGACTGGACTCAACCAGAACTCAGGAATTTCTCTTCTCAAAGGTCAGAGGTGCAGGAACCCGAGAAGCTGACACTCTTCTAAAGTTCTCCCAGCAGTTCCTTGTCATGAGCCCAGAAGTGTCCAGAGGCAGGGGATTCTAACCATCGGCATGTTAACCGGGAGGTCATTTGAAAAACAAGACCGTGATATGAAAGTACTCACATCACTCTGGTTCTTGGCCGTCTTCAAAGAGTGCAGCATCTTGGGATCATCATTGATGCTCAGGGCGCCAATCATTTTCCCTTTGCTTTTTTCGTAGTCTTTCTTGTACATCACCTGCAAGGACACTGCTCTGTGAGCAAGACCCCACTCACCCAGCAGTGTCCCACAGACCCCTGCCCTGCACACTGAGCACACTCACATCACTGGCGTTCCTGCTGTTGGCTTTGGCGGCCAGCAGGGGAATGGCGTCCACTTTAATGTCAAACTTCTTCGCTTTGCTCTTCTCCCAGTCATGCTTGTAAACATTCTGGACAGAGATATTTTAGTGAAGGAGTTTTAGAAACAAACTAATTCAGTAAAAATAAATAAAAACAGGTAGGCATTTTATGTATCTATGATTCTTTCACCTAGAAATAACCATTTTTACCAAATGACAATACAACTATTGACCTATCATGCTGCTACTTCTCTTTTACACTAAGTATAATACACATTTTCTAAAGAGTGCAAGACTGCTGTCTTGTTGGGGAAAGGGTAATATAAAATGACGCGCGCACTAGGAGAAGGTAGGGTATGACATAGACATAAGAAATTTTGTATGAAACCCATGTGACTAACAAAGGGATATTTGAATATACATACATACATACATACACACACC
This sequence comes from Nesogale talazaci, assembly GCA_004026705.1. Classification (NCBI taxonomy): domain Eukaryota; kingdom Metazoa; phylum Chordata; class Mammalia; order Afrosoricida; family Tenrecidae; genus Nesogale; species Nesogale talazaci. The sequence goes on from PVJH01012687.1 coordinate 12,867, forward strand.
TATATATATTCATTAGAGGCAGGGGAAACTAAATGTGATAGCTATGTAAGAATCAGTTCATCCACTTGTTAAAAAAAACAAAAACAAAACGCTGTTTGCAACCATCTTAGAGCTTGCTTATTAGCCTCCCTCCTACTCCCGCTTCTGCGAACCTACACCCTTTCCTTTTCACCTGCATGCGAACATAGGCTTTTGTGGCCCGGGTACTCACATCACTCAGGTTATAAGCATTGACTCTGTGCTGGATGAACTGTGGAGCATCGGCAGGTACGTTGCACTTGAACTTCTCACTTTCATGTTTTGCTTTATAATTCAACTGAAAAAGAAGAGGTTGGACACTCAGTGAATTCGTGCAGGACCCTGAGGCACACCTTGCCTGATTTTAAACCATGTTGTATGTCCTAGTTCTGTTCATACAGCTGCCTTTTGATCCAGGTACAGGATCCACATGAGAACAATGAAGTGTTTCGGAATTCTCGTTCTTTGCAATGCGATCCATGGCTTGTTATGATCCACCCAGTTGAATATTTTTACATACTCAAAAATACTAGTTAAACATCTTTCTGGTGTTTTCTGCTTTCCTCCAAGACTTATCTAACGTCAGCAATGATCTCCCTGGCTCCATGTCCTTTTACCATGATTCTGGTTTACATTGATGATACCTCTCTATCGATGCACTGCTGTGTCTGTTTCTGAATCATCTTTAGGAGATACTTATGGGATATGATATCAATGGTATTGTTTAAAAAGTCTCCAATTCTCTTGGGTGACCTTTCCTTGGAAATAGACAAGTCAGTGCTTCCGACACTGTTCTCAGCTTGTTGAGACATTTCCATCGGCACGCCTTCAATGCCAAAGCCCTGTTTCTCACTAATGTTTTCAGTGCAGCTTGGACTTTTCCTTTCATGCCATCAGTTCTTGATCCTGTGCTATTTCCTGAGATGACTGTTGGCAGTGTCTTTTTGGTACCGTGACTCTGCGTTCTTCCCTTCTTCTTCGAATGCCTTTTTGCTCATTAGTCTTTTGCCCATTGAATTTTTCTGTAACCAGAGAGTTGAATTTCTCCTTCTGTTCTTCAGCTTGAGAGAGGCAGAACATGTTTTTGCTTTGGGTTTTCTAACTCCAGGCCTTTGCACATTTCATTAGAATGCTCTATTTTGTCTTCTAGAACTGCCTTTTGAAATTTTCTGTTCAAGGGCCATATTTCTAAATTTCCTTCCTTTGCCTTAGTTAATCTATCTTTAGGATCAAGTTCAGAGGATCAGTGAATGATTTAATGCAGCTCTTATAGGCAAAGTCTCTGTAACTCATGCCAAATCGTCTTTTCATGTAAATGTCTGGATAAGAAGGTGGGAGGAAGACACAAATAAAGTGACCAGATTTTTTAGTGGGACACTATTGACCAGGGGTGGGGGAAGGGTTTCTTGTTTAAAAATTTGGTCTATGGGCTGAGCCCTGGTGGTGTAAGTGGTTGAGTGCGGGACTGCGGCCTGAAGGCTTGGTGGTTCAAATTCAGCGGCGGTTCTCAGGAGCAGTGCTGGGTAGCTCCCACGACCACCAGAGGGCAGTGGTGCCCCCCAAATTTGGTCTGTATGTAGCAAGAAAAATTTTCAGAGAATGCAAAAATAGTATTGTAATATATTTATTTTAATTTTAGAATGCCGTGGGGCGTTGGTAAATTGTTAAAAAGCGGGATGTCTTGTCACCTAACTGTGATAATTATTAAGAGGATTCAGTAAGGTTTCTTGCTTGATGTAAAACATGAAACCCTAATGACACAGTAGTTTTGAATTGAGTTGCAATCTGTAAGGTCAGCAGGTCAAAGCCACTGGCTGCTTCTTCAGATAAAGATGGGCCTTTCTATTCCCATAAAGAATTACAGTCTCGCTGAGCCCCAGTGGCATAGTGGTTGTGTGCAGGACTGTGGCCCACAGGGTTGGCAGTTCAAATCCAGCAGCAGTTCTCCAGGAGCAAGACTGGGCTTCCTACTCGCACCAGGGCAGTGATGCCACACACAAGAATTACAGTCTCAGAAACTTCCAGGAAGAAGTTCTGACCTGTCCTACATGATCACTATATGTTGGCATTGACTTGATGACAGTCAGTTTGGTTTAATGTATAATTAAAAATGAAGCAAGGGGGAAATTTTACAACCAGGAAGAGCCAGGAGTGAAAAGTGTCTTCTGTGCCCCAAGGTCTTTGATCCAGAAGACAGCAGTTACATCAGAGAGGAGAGGTCAAGAAGCAACAGCAAAAAGAGAGCCATGCGTCAGAGCATGAGACAAAGTGACGTTCTCTCAGCCCCCAGACAAATCAAGCTGAGTGTTTTGAGGCTACCTTGTGGAATGGGGTGTCCCTGGACATTTAACTGAGTGAGTTGGGCTTGCTAACTCACAAAGGTGGAGTTGAGTTCATTCAGGTTGAGGCTTTTTGGAGTAGGGTGCCTCTGGGCACTTAATTCAGGGAACAGGGTTCACTGAGTCCTGGAACTTGAGCTGAATTCCTGTGTGTTGCAGCTTACAGGGGGAATGGCATGTCTACTGGACAGTTATTGGCAGTGGTGAGAGAACTTTGTAACATATCCTTAATGACCAATCAATTCCTGAGTGGTTCTCACTTGTGCTGCCAGCTGTTAGCTCCCTCAAATAGTAAATGTGTAGAAAATGATGATAGCCACATAAGTAAAAATATGCTCGATATAATTGATGTATGGAATGTTATAAGAACTGTAGGAGTCCCCCAAGAAAATGATTTTTTTTAATTAAAAAAGAATTTGATGCACCATACACTACTGTGTGAAAAGCAGATGAGTTATGGGATGTCTTCATGAACATCATATGTGAAGGCAGCTAAAGGTCACGCAAAGATATGAAAAAGTAGACTTCAGAGGATGCTTTGACGCTTGCTGTGCTCTGTTTCATACACACGCTCTGCTTTTCCCATCATTCATTTTTCCTCTAGCTTCTAGAATTCATTGCCGTGGCCACCCAAAGAACTCACATATAAAGCTTATGAATATAGAAGAAAGACTGGGCTTTCTACTTCCATAAATAATTTGTCTCAGAAATTCAAAGAACTCCTTATACATCAGAATTTACTCAATAGGAGTGACAGAGTTATCATCTTCCCAGAGTTATAATTAATTTGATTCCTGTGTGTGTCACATCATTAGTCATCTAATTTGTTCTTAAGAAGTCAATGGCCTTGGAAAATTCTATCAGTAATCCCCAGCTTCATTTCTAGATGCCCCAATGGCATCTATTGCAACTACTAAGTTTTCATCTTTGCTTAGAACTATCACATTCCAATAATAATAATTATCAATGCATCTTGATTCATGTTTGATCCATTTCTACTGAAGAAGTTTGTACAATTCTTCAACTTCTTTATCATGGCTTTAGTATTTAATGTGTACATTTGAGCAATGGTTGCAAGAAATGAAATTCCTATCATAGGTGCACAAATATTATCCTATCACAGCTCTGAACTGTATTTCCTGGCATAGGTTGTCCAATTAAAAACAGTTATAATGAGTTCATTTCAGCTCATCAATGCCTGGCATATAGATTTCTGTGTGTTCTTTTTCATTTTTGAGAACTTCCAGTTTTCCTAGATTCATACTTCCAAGTTTGATGTTCCACTTATTAATGAATATCTGAAACTGTTTCTTCTGTGAACAGTGACCCATCAGCAGGCAATGGTCCTAAAACTTTGCTCCATTCATGGCCTTATGGCAGGCTGGACTTTGAGGAGGCAGCTCTTCTTCAGTCATATTTGAGAGCTTTTCACTACACTGTACAAGATTCCTTTGTGATTCGCCAGTTTTTCAGTAGCTAATCCTTCATGAATGAATTACCTATTTGCTTTTTTTTCTAGCCCATTCTTAATCTGAAAGCTCCTCTGAAAGCTGTTCACCATGGGTAGATCTGCTGATATCTGAAACACCAGTGACACAGCTTCCAGTATCAGGAAACCTGCAGACCTCCACAATAAGAAAATGACAGAAGCGTGCTGGAAATATTAGCTATTTGTTATTGCCTAGCACCATTTTCCCTGAGGCTACCATTCAATCTGGCAGCTTTATTTGCATTGCATGAAACAGTTCTTGAAACACAACATTCTTGAGATAGTTAACTGCTTATATGTTAGCTAAACAAAGCATGCTGGGCAGGTCACTCTGGGATAAATGAATGCACTTACATCACTCAGTTGTTTTGTGTTGAGCTGGGCCTGCACAAGTACAGGAGCATCTGTGACAGCTGTGAATTTGGTCTTATCTGGAGGAACTTTATAGGTATGCTGAAAAAGATTATTTTAAATGAAAAATTTTTAATGTGTCTTTAGATTTTTTGTTCCCATACATACTGACATATAAAAATGATTTCTGCCAAAGCAAATAGAGTTTGTTTTGTTTTTGACAACCTACTTCACAGGCTCTTACATCTCCCTGTCTTTCTCATTCTCTGCTGTAGTTACCTCTAACATGGTATCACTGTTTCCATACAGCAAATAGATTAATTTTCTGTTGCTTAATCCCTTCAATGACTCTGCCCAATATTTTTTCATTTGACCTAGGCTGAGCCTTCGTTTATAAACCTACACGATCCAACTTCCCACTCATTTCCTGCCACTTCACTCCCACGACTGTTCCTTTCCTTCATATGCTCAGTCACCTTAGCGTTTGAGTTTCTTGAGCACCATGCATGCCCCCTCTTTAAGGTGCTCCTTCTGGGACTCTTCCCTTGGTTTGGGCTCTGCTGGACTATTCCTGACTTCAACCCTCCTTGACCACCCAATGTAGGTACTCCCTCACTCACTCTCACATCGCTCTGCTTTAATTCTGAATCTTCACCCAATGTTAGTTTTATTATTCTTGCTCAGTAGAACCTGGCTCCCAGACTCTCTTTCCTTGATAAGTGTCCACCACCATCAGGAGAATGGTGCCTCTCTACAAGAGGCAGGCTGTGTGTCCTTTGCGCCCTTCGGCTTTTCAGCACCAAGGACAGTGCCTGACAACGTTAAATTATCAGGGCGAATTTATTGAACGAACATCTATCTTTCCCTAACCTCCGCACCTTCCCTTTGCCCTTTTTCTATAATTACACAAACGAATAGATTTAAAGATTTTTTAAAAGCTGGAAGAATTTTGTAACAAATGTCCTTCCCCACAGGAATGTTTTTATTTCCTATCTTCACTTCCAAATCAAAAGTTTAAAATTCAATAACTCCGGCTAGCCACTAGAGGCTAGCATATCTAGTGAAATTTGCCACTAGATGTCACAAGAATCCCAAAACTAATTTTAAAAATTCAGGGAAACCCACTTACATCTTTACACTGGTCCAACTTCTTGATTGCTTCATATTCTTGGGTTATTGTCTGAGGGAAGTAGCACTTCCCTTTGTCTTCTTCATATTCTGCTTTGTAGCTCTTCTACAAGGAGAAAGAAGCAGAATAGATCATCGTCCCCAGAGCTTCTCACTAACATCAGTATGGGACACGAACAATCGTCTTGACACTTACGTCACTATTTTGAGCAGACACTTTCATGCAGTGTAGTTGATATGGGTCTTCAAAGGTGCCCACATAATGCCCCAAGATATTCTTCACATACGAATCTTTATATTTATTCTGGAAAAGGAAAGCATAGGTGACTCAAACTGACAATTAGTTGCTAAACTATAGCTGAGTTTTCAAGTCCCAGAAGTACTCATGTTCTTTCCAACCTCGCCAAAGTTCTTCAGCAGCGTATCAAGTTGGTATTTAGGAGTCTCGCAGTAATTCATGCTCTTGGCCTTGGTCTTCTCATAGTTTTCCTTGTACAATCTCTGTCAAAGAGAAAAGAGAATTAAGAGAAGACAAAGAAAAATATATCTCGTAGAACAATATGCATGCTTCGCCTTTCCTTTAACCAAAGGGGCAGATGTTTGCCTTCTTTGGGACTTATTTTCTGGCAACCAAAAAGGCTGAGTGAGTATGTTAGACTGCCGTGTTTCCCTGGGGTGCTAAGACAATCCATGGGGGACTCAGAAGCAGACCGTTCCACTTTCTGCTGGATCGGGGGCTACGGTACAAAAGTTTTTTTTTTTTTGTTTTTTTTTTTTTTAGTACAAAAGTTTTTTATGGTCAGGTGAACACTGTGTCACTTTTTTCCCTGAACAGTGGAAAGGTAGACCTTATAAGTTTGTGAATCTTTGTAGTACAGGTTCATATTTGGCATAAACTCAGTTTTCTAAAAACCATGCAAACATTTTCACGTATATAAACTGTCCTAAAATGTATCAAAATGAATAAGGGAAAGCATACTAATGTCGTTTTCCATCACCACCACCAAAATATTTGTTTTAAAATAATTGTTTCTTTTGGACATGCTTGAAGAAAAATTATTTTCTTAAATAGCTACTCTCCCACGTATAAAGTTTAAGCAGACTTAAAATAATGAAGTTAGCCCCATAAAAACTCTCAATAAAGCATTTATTGAAAACATTTCTTACAGACACTTAATTAAGTAGGCCTTTGTCACGAATGCCTACCATTGGGCTTGGCAGCAATCATAGAGGGGAAAATGGCTTTCTCAGTTACACTGCATCTATCATGTATTTTTCATGTTTTTTTTATTCTTCTATGTAGATATATAAAAATATACTTAATAAAGACAAGACTATTTGGGAATGATGAAGAAAAATAAAACCAAACCAAATCTGATGCATAACAACCCTATAGGACAGAGTTGATTTGCTATTTTTTAGAAAAGCAATTTTTTTTCATCAAGAGTTTTAGCTTTGGTCAAGAGTTTTAGTTTACTTTTAATAAGGTTTTGAAGGTCTCTAAAATGCTATCAGTATTTCATAAAAATAAATATATATATATTGAGTTGAGATTTCATGTAACTTTGCCTCTATTTTTCCTTATCCTGATTTTCTCATTTCCCTTTTTATGTGCATGTATTGTAAACTACATTAAATCAGGGCAAGTTCAGGAACAAAATACCTACATGCACACATATATATGTAGAGGCTTCAAAGAAGTTCATGGGAAATATGTCATTATCTTTTCTTTTTATTTCTTTTTTTTTTGGGGGCATCACTGCCCCCAGGTGGTGGGAGTAGGAGGCCCAGCCTTTGCTCCGTGGAGCTGGAATCGAACCTCCATCCCAGTGGGCTGCAGTCCTGCGCACAACCACTACGCCACCGGGGCTCAGCCCTGTCATTATCTTTTCATTCCATTTCCATGAACTTTTTGAAGCCCTCTCATATATTTTGTACATACCGAGATTTTTGAGCCTGTTTCTAGGCAGAACGATAAAGAAAATGATATTACTATACATCCGTCTTCTCCTAATAAGCAAAGGGCATTAAAGAGATTAAGGCACCCTTTAAAATGTTCACTGCAATCTCAATAGGCAGCACTGCAAATGAGGAAGTTAATCTTCCTTTGCCACCTAGACTTACACGCATGCTTTGTGATTCTACATCTGAGATTTAAGTGGGGCTAATATACCTCCCAAGGCTATCTTAAACCCCAAGGACAGCCAGGTCTGAAATGAGGGTGATGAAGAAGACACTCACATCACTCTGGTTCTTGGCCGTCTTCAAAGAGTGCAGCATCTTGGGATCATCATTGATGCTCAGGGCGCCAATCATTTTCCCTTTGCTTTTTTCGTAGTCTTTCTTGTACATCACCTGCAAGGACACTGCTCTGTGAGCAAGACCCCACCCACCCAGCAGTGTCCCAGAGACCCCTGCCCGGCACACTGGGCATACTCACATCACTGGCATTCCTGCTGTTGGCTTTGGCGGCCAGCAGGGGAATGGCGTCCACTTTAATGTCAAACTTCTTCGCTTTGCTCTTCTCCCAGTCTTGCTTGTAAACATTCTGAATAGGAACATTATAGTTAAGGAATTGGCAATGGTTCTATTGATATGATCACATTCTAAAAACTACAGGGCCATTAAATATCGTGTCAGAATGCGAGTCCCTGGATAGTGCCAATGGGAAAGCACTGGACTGCTCTAAGGTTAGTGATTCGAACCCACCCAGAGGTCTCTCAGAAGCGAAGTTGGTAGGCTACTTCCCAAAGATTTCAGTCTTGAAAAGCCTATGAAGCGCAGTTCTACGCTGCACATATAACTCACCACAAATGGAAATCAACAAGCAACAGTCATATACCGCAAAATTGAAGGAGCCAGCACTTAATGCCACCGAGTCGATTCCAACGTGCTGTGATCATATGGGCTAGTAGAACTGCTACATAGTGTTTCCAAGACCACTGCACCTTCATGGAAGTAGAACTGCGAAGTCTTTCTCCTGTAGGTTTTACTCACCAACTTTTCATTTTCAGTGTATAATTAGTGTGCTACTGGGGCATATTTTAGAAAATTCTCCTCAAACTAGAACTTCTAATTCTCCAAGAGTAGGTTTCTCTACTCTCCATTTCACTCTCTCATCCAATCAGCTTTATTCTAATGATCATGCACTATTTGATTATTTTTGTTTGTTTGTTTTGGTTTTTTGGGTATCACTGCCCGCTGGTTGTGGGAGTAGGAGGCCCAGCCTACAGGAGACGCTGCTGGAATTGAACCTCCATCCCAGTGGGCCACAGTCCCATGCACAACCCCTATGCCACCGGGGCTCAGCCCTCACTATTTGATTCTTAATACTGAAATCCAGAGTCCACAGTTCACCTACTTCCTATGGACATAGGGCATTACTTTTTATTCAATCTTTAAACCCTTTACAAAGATTATTTCAGGAATTATTACAATCGGGCTGAGCCCCGGTGGCGTAGTGGTTGTGCACGGGACTGCAGCCCAGTGGGACGGAGGTTCAATTCCAGCTCCCAGGAGCAAAGGCTGTGCCTCCTATTCCCACCACCAGGGCAGTGATGCCTAAAAAAAATAAAAATAAAAAATAAAAAAAGCAATGCTTGATCGTCTTTGTACTCATTTATAAAATATTGAAGAAATTGAGATCCCTTAGGGTGATTTGAAGTTTTCTTAGTATTAAACTCAGAAAATGAGAGATCACGGTGGATACCTCATCTTTATACCTTATACTCTATATCTTCACAAGTCATCTTATGTGTAGCAATAGATATCATGTGAGTTAAATGAAAAAAAAAATGACAAGCTCGTAGAACAAATAGAATGACATCACCTATGAAAGAAATAAGATTTTGAAAGATGATTAAGTGAAACATGATAAAAAGGAACCTATAGCTAAAAGGTCTAATATTGATGCCCATGGTGATTTAAAGATGGTGGCACCTGGAGAGTTGGTTAAAACGCATTAAGATACTCTGGATGCAGCTACTGAAGACATGCATATATCTTATTAGATGAATTCAGGCTGTCACACTGATTGGAACAAAGGAAAATAACACAAATGCTTAACATCAAAGTAGTAATACTAACTACACTTGGCATTGAACTCATTCGATATTGCAGTATAAAGAGGGAAGCAGAAGTTTTCCTATAACACCTGGCTGAGCTCATAAGGAACTTACATCACTCAGGTTGTAAGCGTTGACTTTGTGCTGGATGAAGGCAGGGGTATCCGGAGGGATATGGCATTGGAATTTTTCATTCTCATGTTTTGCTTTGTAATTTAGCTAAGAGGGAAAAAAACAGGAGAGAGCATCAATCAGTTCAGAGGAAATACTGCTTCAAAACCTAAGACAGAAATCTTGGGTGATACATTTTGTGGTATATCTGGAAAAGCTGTTCAGATCAAAGGAGAGGTACAGAGCTTGGCTAGATGATCACGCTGCATCATTTACAACCTTTGTGTTGGACATCTGACTCCAGCTGTCACACCCATGACCATGGCAGGGCCATGATGAAGATGCTCCTTCATGTTCTCCCCCTCCATAGACATAAGATCAGCCCTGGAGATTCAAGAGCCGCGCAAGCTTTTCTTCTGTTTCCTCCTCATTGTTCATTTTCCAGAAAGCTTTTCCTAGCGAATCTATTTGTGTGTCCCTGCATGGACATTACAACTGGTTGACATGAAGCCTTCCTTTCTGGCCATTAATCTACATTGACTAATGTCTCTTGTAAGTTTAACATAAGTTTGCAAGTTCATATTTAAATAAGTCTTCATATGATAAATGAAAAAAAAGTTTGAAAGATTTCATTTTCTGAAAAAACTTAGGAGAATTCCCAAGTACTAAATACCTGCTCTCTGCTGTGTACTTTGAACTTAATCTTCAAAACATCCACCACTGGTCAAAGAGAAGTAGGTGGCATAAAGCGGTTAGCTCGTACACCCCCAAAACCCTCTAGACTCACTGTCAGCAACCTGATGTCAATCACAACAACCTTATGAAATAGGGTAGAATTGCTTCTGTGAGTTTCCAAGACTGTAGCTCTTGACAGGAACCGAGAGTCTTGTCTTTGTCCTGTAAATAACTTCAATTCGATTCTCATCTACCAAGTGGTTGTAACTGCAACCCAATGCATATCCCACCACACCAACTCCAGAAAAATGCTTTTTGCTAAAATACACATAACCTGAAATAAATATAACCAGTCATTGGATTTTCTGTGTGAGTTGTGCAATATTCTCCCTCATAGTTGGATTTCCTTAGATTATTTAGCAGAACTTACATCGCTCAGTTGTTTGGAATTGACTTGGGCTTGCACCAGAACAGGAGAGTCAGTAACTTGAGTGAATTTTGTCTTCTCTGGATGGACTTTGTAGGCATGCTGGATAAGGAGAGAGGAATTTGGTTTAGCAGCGGAAGCATCTTCGAGTTGACCTCTAGGTCAAACAAGCAGCACCCTCCCCATCCAACACAAACTAGCCAACAAATGTATAGCTAATACAGCATATATTGTTGTGATACTTGTATGATAATTTTCCCTCTATCTTTAGTTTCTTCATAACTGTCTTTTGGGAAGTTGAGCAAAGATTGACTCTTAAAACATACAGATGTTAACAAGGAAAAACAGTGTATCTATAACCAAAGACATTTTGTTTCTAATAGTTTTCTTGCTTATAAAAATGTAAAGATTCTAAGCATAGCTTGGCCGTGAAATGGCAGGAATGACCCAAGTTCTTGCTATAGACTTACATCTTTGCACTGATCTAGTTTCTTGATTGCTTCATATTCTTGAGTTATGGTCTGGGGGAAGAAGCATTTGCCTCTGTCCTCTTCATATTCTGCTTTGTAATTTTTCTATGAGGAGAAGATATCGAGCTTAAGGATGCAGCCGTTGTATTTGCACCTCACCAATAGATTATTTAAGAAGTCAAATCAGATGACTGTCTTAGAACTTACATCACTGTTTTGAGCTGTAACTTTCATACAATGTGTGTAATATGGATCTTCAAAGCTGCCTACATAATGTCCCAAAATATTCTTTAAGTAGGAATCTTTATATTTAGTCTGAAAGACAAAAATGTATTTCACTTCATTATTGATGAAATGATGGGTCTTTTCATTAGCAGATGGAGTGAACATAGGGTAGCTTACATCGCTGCTGAAGTTATGCAGAACTGAATCCAGCTGAAATTTGGGAGTCTCACAGTAATTTATGCTCTTTGCCTTTGTCTTTTCGTAGTTTTCCTTGTATAATTTCTGTCAAATAAAGGGGGGGGGAATCAGTTAAAGTAGATTCCTGTCACTCCCACACTGATTATAACACTTGCATTTTCCAACACTAAGCAAAAGAAGAGAAGAAAAAAAATCACGTGCTGACTGTCTTAAAGACTGACAATCAAACATTGGAGTGTCAAAAATCATAAGCCTTTTTTTCCTATTTGCTACTCTTATAATGTCTAACTTTTTAATACTCTCAAATAATTGTATATGCTGTCTCTGACCAAACCCTTAGAGAGAGATCTTGTATTGTTCTGAATTGCTGCCCTCTCCCCCTCCTCAACTCATGCACAAAGCACAAACAGGAATGCTTCAAGCAGCAGCAAGCATTTTCAGTTTTCATAAAAGTTTAGCAGCAATTGAGAAATACTCTCTCTTCCTCCTATCAAGGAACAATCCCTTATTACACAAGCAGTCAATTAGCCTTAAAAGTAAAGCATACACTGAACCCAAATCAGACTCTGAGTCCCCACTCTCTCTTCTTTAGTGTTTATAGTAAACAGTAGCAACAGGCTTTTAGGCTTGTTTTATGTTGCTGAATGTGGCCAGCTTTCACAACCCTTCCCTGTGACCTTGGAAAGCAGGAACATTGTGTTACCACTGACTATGGTGTTCTCAGGCTTGGGCACTTTCTTGTTTGGTGGGGCCATCTCCTATGGTCACTCAGTTACCAAAGGGGATTTCAGCATCTACTCAGAAGCCTGTTTTCTGCCAACATCTGCCAACATCTGCAGAGAAGCCTTCTCTGCCAACATCTGCTCTTTAGCTTGCGGCTATCTGATGGACAACAATTTAAAATTTTATTTATTGGTTTCAAACACCAACTGAGAAAGCATGTTTTTTTGTAGGGTTTTCAAAAAGTAAACCCTATTAGCAGTTTCAATTTTTTTTAAGTGAACTTGAATCTCAGTGCAATATGTTTGCTAAAGATGCCCTTCATTTAGAGGGTAAGTGAACTGTCTTGCTTTGACTCACCAACAGAGCTATCTAGGCAGATTCATTTACCCCCTTCCTTTTTTTTTTAACCCCACATATAAACCTTAAATATTGGTAACATGCAATACTAAGATAACCATAAAGGAAAAACTCATTTGATCACCTATTTAATCTCTGAAAGAGCCTGACTATGTGGCCAGCTGAGTTTCCCCTTCATTAACATTACAATATTTTGCACTGCTTTACATAGCTCTTAGTACTTCCCTAAATAGAAATTTTTGTTCATCTTTAAGCCTTGTTATCTACATATGATGAGTTTTGGAGCCAACCTGTAGGTAGAAGAGATGGTGGAGGTGGAGGAAAATGTTGTGAAACACAGGACATGGAGCTTCTTTGGATAGCAGTCCTGGAGACCCTGGGGCAGGATTCCAGAGCCCTTTCCTAACTCTCTTGCTCCCTGCCTTTCAGTCAGAGGCACAGGCACCCAGAGGCTATATGCACACGAGTATTTCCCGTTCTTTGAACCAAATCCACCGGCTTAAGGAAATTGAGACATATTATTCACAGAGACACTGATGCCTTCCTGTGGTTAGGCCATCCCAGTGAAGTTACTACATCATCACCTTAAAATATTTGCAGTTATACCAATGCATTCTGTCATTAGAGGAGGACAAAGTTTTCATCTTGCCGGTATGGTGAAAAAACAAAACAAAAAGCCCTCCACGTTTTGAAAAGAATACACTTACATCACTTAAGGCATTTCCGGCTGCCTTCAGCTGCTTGAGCAGTGGGTGCTCCGTAGCAGGAAGCACATTGTAATCTGCTTTTGCTTTATTCTTTTCGTAGTCTTCTTTGTACTTTACCTGGAGGAGGTAAATCAAGGATGAAGTGACTCCCTGGGGTATGTTTTGCCTCGCTCTCCCTTTATTTTTAGATCATTTTACTGGGCGCTTGTACAATTCATCATAATCCATACATGCATACACTGTGTCAAGCACATTTACACATTTGTTGCCATCATTGTTCTTAAAGCGTTTCTTTCTGCTTGAGCCCTTGGTATCAGCTCCTCATTTTTCTCCTTCCTCCTCCACCCTCCCTCCCTCATGAACCCTTGATAATTTACAAATTACTATTATTGTGCCATGTCTTACCTGTACAATGCCTCCCTTAGCCCACTTTTCTGTTGTACATCCCCCAGAGATCACAATGTAGCTCATTGTGATTGGTTCCCCTCTCTCCCCTACCTTGTCTACTCTCATTATTGGTCCTGAGGGGTTTATCAGTCCTGGATTTCCTCTGTTTCCAGCTCTTGTCCGTACCAGAATACATCCTCTGATTTAGCCAGATTTGAAAGCAGAATTGGGATCATGGTAGTGGGTAGGTAGTGGTGAGGGAGCATTAAAGAACTAGAGAAAAGTTGTATGTTTCATCAGTACTAAAGGCACCCTGACTCCCCACAGCTCTTCTGTAAGGGGGTGTACAGCTGCCTGCAGATGGGCTTTCTCACTCTGTACTCCCCTTCATTCACAACAATATGATTTTTTTGCTTTTTGATGCCTGACACTTGATCCTTTTGACACCTCATAATCTCACAGGCTGGTGTGGTTCTTCCATGTGTGCTTGGTTACTTCTCAGCTAGATAGCCACTTGTTTATCTTCATGTCTTTAAGGCTCCAGATGCTATATGATAGCTGGGCACAATCAGTTTTCTTCACCACATTTGCTTATGCACCCATTTTTCGAGAAAGTGAGCATCATGGGATGCCAGTTTAAAAGGACAAAATGTTGTTGCCTTGGCCATCATCTCTCTTGATAGATAATGTGATATAGTTTCACAAATCAATTTCTTCTAACGTAAAAGGGCATCTTGACATTTCATAAACAAAATACTTATAGCAACTCATAACATCAACAACAAACAAATAAAAAAACCTGCTTTTCTTTCCAGTATACTTTTTCTTTCCATTCATTAGAAAATACTTGGTAGTTTGTTGGTTTTGTGACAGCTTTGGGACAGATACAAGAAAGAATAACACATAGACCCAGGACTCAAGAGAGATTGTGTGACAACAGAGCATGCCCCAACACTTAATACTGCAGAATTCTCACCTCTCAACCTCCAGCTGCCTATCCAGCAAGACATTAAAAAAAAAAAGAGATATAGCTAAAAGCATCACAAATCTGCCTCTTCTTTATTACCCCAAACTTTCCTCCACAAATAAACTCATGTATTGGGGCCTCTTTCAGCCCTTATAACAATTCATATATCAAGCACATTTGTGTATATGTTGCCATCATCATTTTCAAAACATTTTCTTTCTATTTAAGCTGTTATTATCAGCTCTTTTTCCCCTCCCTACCCCCACCCTTCTACCCTCATGAAACCTTGATAAATTTGAAATTATTTTCATATCTTACATCACCGTCTGCTGTCTCCCTTCACTCATGTTTCTGTTGTTTCTCCCCCTTGGTGGTGGGGTGGGTTACATGTTGCTCATTGTGATTGGTTGCCCTTTCTTCTCTTCTCCCCAACCTTCCCCCTAGCCTCATGGTATCCCCACTCCCATTATTGCTCTTGAGGGGTTTATCTGTCCTGGATTCTGTGTGTTGAGAGTGCTAATCTATACCATTGTACATGCTCCTGCCTACCTGGATTTGTAAGGTAGAACTGGGTTCATGATAGGGGGGGTATAGGATAGGGGGAGGGAGCAGTAAAGAACTAGAAAAATGCTGTGTGTACCCTGGCTAGCTTGTCCCTTCCTTGTGACCTTTAGGTTGGATAGGTTACATTTCAGATTATCTAGTCTATATTCAACAACCTAAAAGACTTATCCAACTTCCCAGTAGCTTTCCCTGCTTCTCCTTTGATTTTTGCTCACCCTCGTGTGGAATCCTATCTTGCCCTTTACCCAAGTTAACACACATATACCCTCCAGCTTATTGCTTCACCTTGATATCTGCTGCTTGCAGACAGACTCTGCCTGCCTTGCCTGAGAAAAGATTCTGCTGTCTGCTTCCTTGGCTTTGGACCCAGCAGCCCATTTGAATTGAAGGTCTTCCAGTATATTAACTGTTCCACAAAAGTGAGTTGAACTGAGCTCTCTGTATTGCTGTATAGCCTAGTTAGGTGTTATTTTCCTTGTAGCTGTATAAACCTATTCTCTTACATATCATAAGTGTCCTGGTTTTGTTTCTTTACCAAACCCTGCCTAACCCACCCAGGAAATGAAGCCAAGAAGTGGCATATCCAAAGACAGCAGATACAAAACTCGTGCATCATCATGGTAGCCTGCAGCAAAGACTCAAGTGAGTGACACTCTAGATCAGAAGACCTAGATCACCCAGAGGCCACATATAATCACCTGTTTCCTTGACACATAGAAATATTTGAAAAGAAATTCTGCCTATCTAACTTTCCCTTAACCTGCATTCTCTAACTTTCCTTCTTTTGCGTGGATCCATTGTCAGGATTGTGGTAGAGCCAACCCCTCCTCTTCAGCACCAGATCTTGTCCTTCTTTCAACATTACATGACTCTAGAGCCATTCTTCTTCATCCTACACCATCAATTCCATCAATAATGAGTCTTCCTCCAGCAAGAAGCATTGTGCTTTGTTTTCTATCTTTAAGAATTCCCCTATTTCCACATCTATCTATCAGCTATTGCCTCATGTTCTTCTTGCTTTTAAAGAAAGCTTAAGCGAATTGAATACATTTAGTTTCACTCTTGAATGCTCTCCCATCAGACATTAGCATTCGTGACTCAAACAAATCTTGTCTAGGTTTTAAGAACACTCACTTCTCTGTTCATGTCTTCTCCAAATACCCATCTTTCATGATTTCTTTCTACCTAATGTCTTCTCATGGTAACATGATAGGGTTCAGAAGTCGAAATTTCCTATCTATGCTCACTCCTTTGACAGTCTTTTTTCTCATTACATTAATTACCATCCATATGCTAAGAACTCTCAAATTTATATAGTTTTCTCAGCCATCTTCCTGGAAGACTTCAAACTCATGTAATCAAACTGGCATTTCCACTTGAATATCAAAGACCCAAACCAAACCAAACTGACTGCCATCCAGTTAATCCTGACTTGTAGAGAATGTATAGGACAAAAAAGTTTTAAAAGATGTTAAAAGATGTTATCTATAAGATACTTTACATATTCATTAGAACATTGCTATTGGCCATTGCTATTGGGGGAAAATATATTTCCAATGCCTAGGGCCCTAGTTGGCTTCTCAACCGCACAGTACATTCAAGCTCCCACATTTTTGCATGATACATAAGGTCTATGTGGTAGTTACATAATCTGGTGTCAATTTAGGACTTGAGAGGACTAAGAGAATAGGGGTGAAGCCTAGTCTGTCAATCAGCTCATAGCCAATGAGGCCTCTGTGTGGGCATGGCCTTCTTCTGAGGATTCTGCAAACTCCTGGCTCGGAGGTGGGAGACAATTTTTCTCTGCTCACTGCCTGACAGATGATCTACTGATAAGACACCTAGCCCTACGCTGATAGACCCTATGCCCTTGGAACTGGAGGACCCACATGGAGACCCCTGCCAGTATAGAGATGCTTCTTCTTCGGCCACTGTATCCACAAGACTTTGCACCCACTTCACTGTGATCTTCCTACATTCAACATTCAACATGCATGTGTCTCATGAGTCTGAAGAAGACTTTATGAATTGGTACTGGCCATATGGCTAAAATCAGACTTATGGACTTGATCTGGACCGGGCTGGGATGTGTCCTCAATATTCAACTGCTCTTGTATATAAAGCTCTTTCTTACATACATGTGTGAGTATCTATGGATTTGTTTCTCCAGTCTATTCAGACAAATACAGGCTATGAGGAATTCATTCGCTCAAAACCCACTAAGATCAAAGGCGCGCCATCCCCATACCTTGCTGGCAGCTATCCCAGCTTGTTTATTCACTTTGTACTCTGGTGTTTCCGTCTGCATGAAGTAGATCTGATCTTTCAGGTTCTCGAATTCTTCCTGGTATTTCCTCTGAAAGATATGAAATACACTGGAGAACTGCTGGGGGAGACAAATGGCCCAATGTTTTACCCGGGAGGACATCAAACATTTGGAGAAGTTCGAAGCCATTCTCCCTTGACTGAAGCAGGTCAGGTGGTGAACAAGAATATGGTGCCATCCCATAAGCCACTGGTCCCTCAAGAGAGATTTAGGATAATTAGCCGATGATGCAAAATAGGCTGGAGGATAACAAGAAAGAGTTCTTGGAGGCCAAAAGCACAGAACAAAACCGAAGAGAAATGACTGATTCTTTCCAGTGAGGAGAGCTTAGGAAGAGGGCAAATTCATCCATTAAACCATAATATGGTTTGGGTTCCCAGTGAAAAAATACATTTAAAAGGGCCCGTTTAGCCCAGACTCACCATGAAACCTGTACTAACTGCCTTCTGCAGCTAATAAAAGGGTCTCATCATATTTTTTTCAGTGAAAACTGAAGCAGAAACCTTGGAATTTGGGTAAAATCATATTTCTCAAGATAAAGGAGCAATTTGGGGGTTTCTTTCCAAACAGGAACACTTTACCAGGCTTAGTCTGTAAGACTAGGGGCTTGGCCTCAAAGGTTTGGTCATCACAAGGATGAGGACTCACAAGCGCACAGGGCAGCCCAAGGATCCGTAAGCATCCCTTCTGACTTACCGAGCTGATGTTGTCAGCATTCATTCTGGCAGTAGCAATTTCAAAGCAAGGTGTCTCACTCCATTTGCCTTTGATTTTATTTTCATAGTCTTCTTTGTATTTTTGCTGCAGGAGGTGGGGGGAGAAAAGCAACAGAACTCAGGAATTACACACAAATCAGTCAAGTAAGTGGTAGTAGTCAGTTTTTTAAAGTATCTTTGCTAATAACTTGTTGTTACATGTCTTTGAGTAGATTTTTTTTTTTTTTGGTCAAAGCAAACTTGTGTGATAAGGTTAATTCCTCCTTAGGGTTGTGGACACTGCAGTGTTTGTAATGGCAGAACACCAGGTGGTTCTTTCCAGAGCCACTGAGCCTGAACCAACATTCCTTCAGTTAGCAACAGGGTACTTATTCATTGCACATCTAGAGATCTATCTAAGTCTTTAATGAATAACAAACCCAATGCCATCAAGCAGATCCCAACCCCCGGAGACCTTATAGGTCAGAGTAAAACAGATCCAAAGGATTTATGAGACTATAAATCTCTACAAACCCAGAGAGCCTCACATTTCTTCCTCAAAATAGCTAATGGGTTTGAATCTCTGCATTTGCAGTTAGCAATCCAACACCTAATCCATTAAGTTCACAATTGATTCCCTCCAATCTTCTAGGGCAGTGTCAATTTACTCAACAAGGGAACTGGATAAGGGAAGCTAGTGGAGAGGGAGGGGGGAGGCACTAAAATCCCCTTCCATTGTTGGAACTTAGTCCTTTCACAACTCAACGATGTTTCCTGGTATTTAAGGAAAAGAACAAGTGAAAAGGAGCCCTGATTTTTTATTTAAAAAAATCTACTAACCCATGTTTACCTAAGAACTCAGTTTCATCATTAATATTTATTTCCCAAAGCTCCTAATTATTCAGAAAACCACTACCATAACAGAATTTGGCCTGTAAGTCCAAGAGTAGTAGTCATTTTTTTAAAGTATCTTTGCTAATAACTTGTTACTATTGTTGTTACATGCCTTTGAGTAGATTTTTTTTCTCAGTCAAAGCAAGCTTGTGTGACAAGACCAATTCCTCCCTAGGGTTGTCGACCCGGCAGTGTTTGTAATAGCCAAACACCAGGTCGTTCTTTCCAGAACCACTGAACCAACAGACTGTAAGTCTGGTGAATAAGACCTCTTAGTTTAGAACTAGAGAAATTGTCAAAAGAAGAGGAAATTAATTCAAATTTGAACTACTGTCCTCCATGTCACCCAACCCTTTCCCATCCAGTTTCCAGACTTTGAGCTCCTTGAAGATAGTTATTATGATGTCTTCCCTTTGTGCCTCAAGAACCTAATGTGAAGTACAGCAAACAGAAGTAACCTCACGTTTCCTCAACTGCCTTCAATGGATCTCAAGGGTTTGCCCACATTCTCACCATATCCTTCAAGGACAAGAAAAGCGGCATGTATGCCTTTCATAAAATAGACACAATGAATAAAGAAGACTAGAGAAGTGATGCCTTTGACTTATAGTGTTGGTGAAGAATATTAAAAATACCATGAACTTCTCGTAGAACAAATAGAAATGGAAGAAGTACAACAGGAATCCCCCTTAGCATCAAGGATGACCAGACTTCCTCTCTCAGACATTGGACATGTTATCAGGTGAGATCCGTCCATGGAGAAGGACATCATGCTCGGTAAAGAGTCGAGGGGCAGTGAACAAGAGGAAGATGCTGGACGAGATGGGTTGTCACAATGACTGTAACAGTGGACTCAAAGATAGCAATGTCGTGAAGGTAGGGTGAGGTGCGGCAGTGTTTGGATCTGTTGTGGTGAGGGTCCCCATGAGTCACAGCCAACGTACAGTCCATCAAAACCAACCCCATTTCCTCCAAGTCCATTGTGATGCACAGTGACCCTTTTACAGGACAGAATACTTCTCAGGGTTTTGTCAATCATTGCAAATATTTACTGGATCAGACGACTTTCTTCCATAGAGCAGTTGATGGGTTTGAAATGTCAGTTAGCCTCTATACAATGGCATAAGCACAACTTTAGAGGACCTTGATGTACATGAACCTCAGGTCAAAAGATCTCAGTCTATAATAATTTGGTATCTATTTATAAGTAGAACACATCATTTGGAGTACTGCCTTTCCCTTGCATTCTATCCTCAAAGGAGGACAATTCTTAAATTAGGAAGGGACAGTTGAGTCTGGCACATCCCGAGATGGAGATATAGAAAATGTAGCAGATGGCTAAAGTTGCAAAGGCACCAAATGTTTGAATGGGGTCCAAAAGTTGAGCTATTTAAGGAACTAGGGATCACACATGTATATTTGTTAAGGAAATTTGAGCAGAAGATTAATTCTCACAGGGAGAGCTAGAGGTGCGACTTTTAAAAAGCAATTAAGGCAAGAAGTAGAAGGAATATAAGACCATCCAATCCCATGATCCAAAGCTCCTTCTCCCGTCTTAGGCCCCACAAATGGAGGCTTGGTATGTCCTCACACCCAGCGGTCATGATGGACCAGGGGAAGGACTGGCTCTCTCACAACCCACAGCTCACCCTCCTGAGCTCTCCCCAGTCTGGGCAGAGTTGCACTACACAGGCGGTGGCTGAGGAGGGATTTCAGAATACCACGTTCATTTGCAGAGAGGAGAGCAGTTGGAAGGACAAAGCTCTGGCAGATAGAATGAGGAGAGAGGGGGAGGAGGGGGTCTCCAGGGTGACCCTCTGCCAACCAAGAAAGCACTGAGTGACTGGGAAGCAATGTCTGTGTTTTTATGTGTTCTATGTGCCGTATGTGCCTAGCCTACCCCCCTTCATCCCACCTCACCCCCCCACTGCCTGCTTCATAGCTATTACCCCACTGAGAATCTAATCAGTGGAAACCAGGAGGAAACTATGAATCTATCATTCTCTGGGAGTTTGTGCTTGATTGTGCCCTTGACAGAGAAAATCACACCAGATCAATGACGAACACTAGGACACCTTCCGTAAGCAAGAAGGTGGCTGCATGTTGACAGGGGTAGTAAGATTACTTCCCTGAACCATAGTCCCTCCTCTCCAGAAAGCAGGCAGGAGTTCTCCCATTGCAGCACAAATTAGGCACCCCAGCGCCTTACTGAGACATAGAACTCCATCTACTACTTTTCACCTGCACACCTGTGGCTTTGATATCAAATGGAAAGAAAGTCAACCCCAGTTAGTGAATCACAGTTCTCTTCTGCTAAATACTAGAGCTCCTGATGGCTCTATTCAGAGTGAATTTATCTTCTATAGTGGGGATGGAAGCGACCCCAACTGGTATTTTCATGAGACACAGTAGGTCTAGGACTACATTCTTCACTCAATCAAATCTTTTATTGATGAAAGCAATGAGAATGTTCCTAATTCTCCCTAATAGGAGCGTTTCCTGGGCTGTCTAAGAGCAGAGCAAGGGCTTTGCATGCTGTGTAACAATCTGTCACTGAAGATTTTTTAAAATTTATCATGCTAATTCCCAGATGAATATAAACTGAGAATTCTAGCTGAAATCTATTTTTCCCACCTGTGAACCTGAACGAGGCAAAGGAACATCTCAGCGTTGCGTTCAGAACCACACTTTCTGGAGGTGGTTAAAGTTCACAATTTCCTCACCTTGAGCTTGGTCAGCCTACTCATCTATGCTAGTGTTAGAAAGCAGGACTGAGCCAGAAGGAAGTGCTTCCAGGTAGCTGATAGCTTTGTCAGAGACAAAGATGAGAGTCTTCGTGTTGACGTTGAGAGTAAAGAAAGTTGGCAAACAGCATGTAACAGTAAGAGAATCATCGCAGAAAAATGACTATTACCATTTGAACTGAAGGCCATAAGACCAAGAGATGGATCTGAGAGACATGCTTTGAAAAGAAGAGGCTAAAGGTTTAAATGCTTCAGAGAAAGCAGATACACATGAATTTTCCCACGTTGAAAGAAAGCTAATCCTGGACCATGGGTCCAAGAAACTCCATAGTGAGTGGGATTTAGGCGAGAAAAAGAAGAGCCCCCACAGAGAAACCATCTCTTGCCGCAGGCCTGCACCTCTCCTGTTGGACCAATCATGCTCCCCCCAAAATCATGTGCTGGAATCCTAACTCCTCTACCTATAGACATATCGATAATTCTGTTTGGAAATAGGGTTTTCCCTGTGAAGTTAATATAAGCATAGGATATGTCCCAAGTGATAAGAAGCAACAAAAGGTAGTGACAAGAAGCACCAGTGGTGGCGTCGGCGGGAGGTGGGGGAGAATCCTACTGAAGATTTCCAAGGAATGGAGGGTCACCTGGGACCCAGCTGCTGCCATCTGGCTCTTTGCCTAGAGCCAACTGAAAGAATTTCTTCCAATGTAATGAATGCAGATGTTTGTTCTTCAAAGCAACGAGAGACTACCTTTCTGTTCTTGGAGGCCTTTGCAGAATTTCTGCTGCAGCAGCAATGGGAAACTAAATCAGGTGGTGGTAGGTTGTTGGGGAGCCACAAGCAAGAGCAAGCACATCTTTTTCACCTGGTTTGTTCTGGATGCACAGCAGGCATTAAGACAATGGAAACATGGGTAAGCCTGGGAGGGCCAGTGTCACAGATCTGGTGACCTGTAAAGCAGAGTCACCCTCCCTGGGCTCCTGCTATGGTGACATACCCACCTTTGATCACGCTGTCAAAGTAGTTTCTCCAAGGAGAGTTGGACGTATCGTGTCAACAATCGACATAGAATGCAAGTCAAATGTGGAATTTTAAACTCTCTAGTAGAGAGTTTGTATTTAAAAAAGGAATAAGGTGAGCAATTCATCTGAATACATTTAACATGCCCCAATAGATAAAATATTACTATTTCAACATGAAAAATTATTTAGAAAGGGGTTATTAAAATATCTCGTATTTTTCATACAAAGTGCCCGAAACACACCGCATCTTTCACACATACAGGTAACTCAAAATGCACTTGTTGCATTTTAAGAACTCAATACCCACATGTGGCTAATGGCTATTGCATTATAAAATACAGCTCTAAACTTCCTGCCAGGTCTAAATTGGTGGAGAATCTGATTATGGAGGCATTCGAATATAATCATTCTCTTATTTTCAAATGCTCACACTGTGGAGTCAAGGAAGGTACAAAGAATGCTACCTAAGTAAGATGCCTTTTCAAATATGTGTTAAGTAAAGATTTTAAATAGAGCCCTTTTCACTTCTCAATGACCCCCCTCGAAAGAGCTCCTTTCCTTTTGAAAAAGATTGATTGCTTTTGCTCCCCATCACATTTAGAATATCAACATTTTCAGTAGGCTATCTTTTGTGCGCCATTCTGAAGTTAACTTCTGCTCAAGCCCTGGGCAAAATTCTAAGAAATTTCAACTTCCTGGCATGCCTGTGTTGTCCCTGAGGGGATGCAAATGGTTTATGTTCAACTGCTAACTGAAATGTTGATAGTTCAAACCCATGAGTGGCACCAAAGGAGAAAGTGCTGTTGCAATTCGCTACCATCAAGGTCACTGTCTAGAATCCCATATGAAGCTCAGTTCCACTCTGGGACACCTGAGAGTGACCGTGAGTCAGAATCAACACAGAGGCAATGGGTATTGTTTTTGGCTTGACATCGCCTGCAGTTAGACCATCTAGCACGTACTAGTTCTTTCATCCCAACAGCCCTTGGTTATACAGTTAGGCCAATGGTGAATATCAGATATTTCTTAAAAATTCTCTTGCTAGACTTTATCACCCACAACTATCCTTCTTTCTTCTTTACTAAAGGGAACACTTTGACAACCCTCCTCCCTCCAACTCCATAAATGTTTAAATAAAACTGACATCTTGAGATGAAATCAATCAGAAGGAGACTTAAGAAACCACTTAAACTCAGCAGTATCCCAGGAGAAAGCGGCCCGTTTTTGGACGGATTTAAGACAGGAACTTGGTCTGGCCTCGGCATCAGCAGAACATCTGTCTCTCTGCATTCCCTGGCAGGGCTGCATTCCTCAGGGCTCGTGTACCAGTCTAAATATAGGCAGACTAAGCTGGCTGTCAGGCCTTCAAAGTTCAGAGGTGCCCTGCTGTCAACTGAGCTATGCTGAAGAGCCCACTCATGCATTCTTAAGCTTCCAAAGCAGACTGGGACCCTAAACCGATGGGGGTGCTTCACACGAGGAGAAACAAGAAGATCCTCTGGGAACGTGTGTGGTTACTTGGTTACTCAGTTCATTTGTATTCATTGTGCCAACTAATAGAAGCATCGAGGAGCATGAGGACATGGGCTCCATGTTCAAAGGGTGCTTTTTACATTTATCAATCACAGAGTCGCCAAACTGGTCAAAGAGGTGTTCATACAGTTCTAGGCCAATGAATAGAGTCCTTGAATGGATACACTTGAATTGTCAAGTTAGATGCAAAAATGCTCTTAGCGTTTTGTGCTCTGGTTTTAGGTTCATCGTTAGTGACTTCCTTTGTGCACTGAGATTACTCATCAGAGTTTTCCAGAGTTGGAATCCCAGCCGCCGTGACTTACCTTGCTCACTTGATTGGTCACTTTCTTGGCAAATTCTATGTCCGGTGGATCTGCCAGAGACGTGAATTGAGTCTGCTGCTCGACAAGGCCTTTCTTGTAGGCAATCTGACAAAAGACAAGACAAGGGCGCTGCTGAGCCACGGAAGAGAGACTCTAGTTCACATGGTGCCATTTGTTTGAAAGACAATGCTGTCAAGCCCAATGTTGTCTGGGTTTTTTTTTTTTTTGGTTTCAAATCTTATAAAATTGTCTAATTATAATTCATTCCTCTAGATCGTATATGCACTCAGTCTCAGTAGTACTCCAACACCAAAAAACTGAAGCCACCGCCATAGAGTCCATCCAGACTCATAATGACCCTGTACGGGGTTTCCACGGCTTCAAATCTTTAGGAGCAGACAGCCTCCTCTTTCTCCCGGGGAGCTGCTGGTGGGATTGAACTGCCGGCCTGGTGCCATTGGGTTGGTTCTGACCCATGTGCATAGCATCCCTGTGCGCAGCAGAACTCAAGACTGCACGGTCCACCAGCCCCACAATTTTTTCTGTGCCTGAGCCCATGGTTGCTGCCACAGTGTCAGTCCATCTCCTTGAGGTCCTTACTCTTTTTTGCTGCCCTTTCACATCAGCCAGCCTGAGGTCCTTCTCCAGGGACTGGCCTCTCCTGACACTATGTCCCAAGTATTGCTGGTGATTTCTATTGCCTTAACTCTTTCTGCTTCTCTAAAAGATTGGCCTCAGATCTGCTTCCAGAACGTGGGTGTTCTGGCCAAGATGGTTCATCGCTGCCCTGTCCCCTTTTATGCCTAGCTCCACCCGTCATTTCAACTCTTTATGGTTTCAAAACGCCCCTTCTTCATCATCTCCTTTCCTTCATCTTACAAAAGGCCTTTCCCACCTTAAAATAGGCATCACATGAATTAGTTGTGCGCAGCCTGATGTGTGCTCTTCTTTCTTCTCTTCACTTATTATTTCCACAGACGGTTGGACCACCATCTCCTAGCAAGCAGAACTTCCCATAGATTCCAGTCACTGGAGCCCCTCTCATGCCTCTGGACCTCAAAAATGTTGTTCTCATTCTCTGGTATGCCCCAACTCCCCGTTTTCTTTTTCTGTCTGCACGCTGCTACTCATCTTCCACTTGCACCCAAGAATGATTTTCCTTGTATCACCCTCCCTGACCCTCGACTGACTTGATTTCTTTCTCCTGGACTCTCACAGAACCTGGCCCTTAGCTTCCTGAACAGAATTAGTGGATAGCACAGTAACCTGTGGATCACATCCCTGCCCCTCATTGGAATATGAGTTCTACGGTGGCAGAAAGCCTGTTTTCTCATTTGGGACCCCTATGACCTGCGTGGTATCTGGTTAGAATGAGGGGCCAGTGAGGACTTTTTGAAGGCATGTTATATACATGAAAGCTGTCAGGAGAAGTGTGAAGAACAGAATTATCTCCCCATCTCTTCAAATTAATGTTCTTTCTTTCTAGTTATTCCTTTTTGCATCCAAATATCTTTATCTGGATGTCAGTATTCTTCTTTATGAAGTACAATAGTTCGCTCATTCCAAGATGCCAGTCATCCTCACTGTGCGAACTACCACACACAGTATCCTATCCTCATCAGACCTAGCATCCCCATGGAAGAAAGGCCTATCAGCCTGCTTCTGTAAATAATACATCTACAAACATAACCACCAAACCCTATGGAGAAATTCTTCTCTGTAACACAGGGAGTCGCCATGAGTTGGGAGTCATATTAAGAGATCATATCCTCTGATACAGACAGATATTTTGGTTTTTAGGTCAACAACAGCAATAGAATCTGAAATGAGAGCTTTGAACGAGTGGGAAATAAAGTGGAATGCAAATATGACAGATTTTAAAACTGTATTTAAAAAAATAAAAAAAAACTGAATGTATACAACACCCACAGTCTAATTTCTTTTGAATAAGTGAAGATTCTGGGATTCTCCATGATTGGCCTTCTCCTTAGGGAGGAAGCATCCTTCTACCCAAAGAAATGCTTATTAAGTCTGACAACTTGTCAAGACGTTTCAGGAAAAAATGAGGTGTAGAAATCCTAATGCCTTAGGAACCTTATTCTGAATTCTGCCCAGCTTGAATCCTGCACTCTGCTTCAGCTCAAAGACTCTCTTGGTACTTACAATGTCGTTTGTCTTTACTTAGAGAACAAGGATAATCTAGTAAGTGGGCTGATGAGGGCAGAGGAAGAAGGAAAGGAGAGTGAGAAGGGAGCTTCTATTCTAGCTCTTAGCTTGAAATCTATGTACCTAATGCTGTGTTCTGTGAACAACAGCTTGCTGGGGGATTTAGGTGTCCAGTAATTGTAGAAGCTCATGGTGTGGACAACCGTATTAATAGGCAGTAATCTGATATCTGGCACATACTTTGTCTGTAATAAAAATAAAACTTGTACCTTAACTGCCAAGCCTTTCTGGCGAGGAGGTGTAAGATTTTTCCTTTATTATTACAAAGCTTCCTTCATGATGTTTCTTAAGATATTGAAATGCCTCCAAAGAAAACAGCACAGCCAATTTTAATTGTTCCAGGCCCCTAACCTTAGGGTAGAATTGATCACCCTTCACCTTTCTGTTTTAGAGATAATAAGAGATACTAAGAATTTCTGTGTCTTCTTGGAAACCTCTCTTAGTCTTAGGCTGACATGACAGGGCATTTCCTGGTTTCCCTTCCATTTCCCTGGCCATTTGTTCCCTCGTTAGTGGCTGTTGTTGACCCCTTTTCAGATGTCCTAAATGTGGGTGTCTTTCAAGAATCTACCCTTGATCACACTCTCTTCTGCCTGCCCCATGCATTTTCATGTCTGCAGCTCTCAAAAGACAATGACTTTCCATCCTAACTCTGTTCGATTTCTAAAGTTCCTCTAATATATACTTTTCAGAGTCTCAAACAAAACTCAAATAAACTCACTGCTCTGGAGTCACTTCTGACTCGTGGCAGCACCGTAGAGCATGGCGGAATTGCCTATATGGGTTTCTGAGACTGTAACTCGCTACGGGAATAGAAAGCCTTATCTTTCACCTTCAGAATAGCTGGTGGGTTCGAACCACTCATCTTGTGGTTAGCAGCCCCAAATGTAACCACCACGCTACCAGAGTTCTTCTCCCAAATTCTAGTAAATTAAAATTCTGGCAAGAGGGTGTGCCAGATATGCTTTCAAATATGCTCCTTGCATACACAATGGTTAGAGCTCTTTGTGGAAAAACTACACAAACAAATTTAGACAAGTAACAGTCAGAAGCCCAATGCAGAAAAAAGAAAGACCTTCTCATTAGGGCAAGACATCGAAACCTTCCAATTATATGGTTCACTTAGTAGATTTGGGAAGTTGGCTATGATCTCAATTAGTTTAAAAAAAAAAACAAGATAACATTCTATTGTCACAGAGAAATCTCTGTACGGATTGTGGGGAGGGGAAAGATACATGCCCTAGTGGGGAGGAAGACCCCATGAGAAATGGGCTTTTCCTCCAACTACCTTTATGGTCTTTGACTCAGGTTCTTTGTTTGAAAGAGGATGGTGGGGGGGGGGGAGTTGGAGTTGATGATATCTAACATAAACGATGCCTCATTTGAATGACATGGCATGAATCCTCAGGATTCTAGACAGACTTCTCTGCAATAATGACATTTGACCTTTCTTTAAAAGAGACTTGAAATGAGCATCTGTGACTTCATTCCCAGTTTCCTAATTCCACGCTCCTAACTGGTGCAGAGCGCACTCTACTTACATCACTCAGAGCCTTCTGGGCTTGGGCAACCCTCCTCAGCTCCGGGCTGTCATTATATGGGTAAAACAAGTTTTTGTCTGCGTCCCAGTCTTCAGTGTACAATTTCTAAATCAGCAAAGAGGGAAAAGTCATCAGCATAAATTTGAAGACACCAATCAAGAGCGTCATAAGCCAAAGACAAGGTGAGAGCCAAGGTAAATGAAATTCAGTGGAACCTCCACCTTGCCATCTATTCTGCTTCTCTAATAACCTGACCCCTGCTCACCGTCATTTCCAAGAGAAAACGGAAGGAGTCTGATTTTGTTTTGTCTCCTCTCTGTGCCTTCTGCAGGTGCAATATACCATGTCAGCAATGAGTAAGTGTCTATCACAAAATAAACCCTAAATAAGGTAGACAACTAGATAGGTAAGTTTTTGTTAAGGGTGGTGATGAAATAATTGGAGAATCATTAACTATTGTTAACGATTGAAGAAAAAAATGAATACAATTAAGTTCACAGACCTATGCTCACGAACGAAAATATTATGTGGCCTATATATCCAGAACAATAGGGAAAAAACTACTTAAAAAAAAAAAAAGACAGCCAGACATAGTTAAGCTATTCGGCATGATAGACAGAAAAAAATTAAAATACTCCTTTGAGATCTTGGCTGGCTGCCCACCCCATCTTCCCTCTCCTCACACATTGCCCCTGGTAGACCAGGTTGCCTGTGGGACCCTCCCCTCCACTCTACCCAAGATTGTGCCTCTCCTCCCCCGCCCCCTTGCTAAACCCCACTCTAGTAGCCCCCGCCTATCTCAAGGTTACTCACAGAACTACTGGGAGTCATCTTCTGGATTAGGAAGAACACATGACTGGGCAGAATGGCATAGTGGGGAGGCTAAATGTGCCCCTGGAGACCTTACCTTACTGAACATGGCTGTGTTCTTAACGGCTTGAACAAGTTCAGGGGCATCAGGAGGAAGCAGGTACTTATCCTTGGTGTCCTCCCAGTTCTGCTTGTATAAAACCTGAACAGGAAGAACAGAGGACTTGCTTTTTCATGTCTCATTCAAGGACAAGAAGATGCAGAGAACAAAAGACTTTTTCACACTCGCAGTGTCCTCAAACCAAGGCGTCTGGATGTGCTTCTAAGGAAAACCCTGACCATGTCAACCAGGATATTGTCCCTGCATAAACAGCTTCTATGTGAAACTTCCAGGATTTAAACCGCATCAACATTTGGATTCACTCTAGGTTGCAACCTATCAGGCACTGGCCGGATTTGACAATGGAGTGCTGCTTTTACTTACGTGGCATTTTAAAAAATTAGTTTCCAGATTTGAAATTTGGAGGTTTCTCATAAAAATCCAGATCCCCATGGTCTTTTCAAAAAGATGATGACTTTTACTGTGCTCTCTTTGTTCCATAACATGCCTCATCAACTAGCATGAACTACAGTATCAACTTACTGTGAGGATACAATTTAGACTCCTCTGTTATAGTTGAAGCATGTCCTCCCAAAAGACACATTGACTTTCTCACCACCTCCTTCTCCTGTGAGCAGGACCATTTGTGGAAGCAGGGTCTTTGCATAAGCAATTAGATATTCAAAGAAGGGGGGCTACTAGAAGCTGAGGGACACAAGAAAGAACCTTTCGTTGGGGCCTTCAGCAAAAGCATGGCCCTGCTAACTTTGAATGTCAATTTCTACCCTCTGGAATTTGAGACAATGCATTTCTGTTGCTTTACATGGGAGAGCGAGAAAAATTCTGTAGAGTCTGAGATGGCGCTCTGGATAGCAGCATGGGCCTGAGCTGAGAAGCAGCTGCTCCTTCCATGGGGCTCTGTGGTCGGTCAGAGGTCCTAGGGGACACGTCCATCATCGAGGTGACCTCGCTGACATGGTGGGTGTTAGCATCCATAATCCCTGTGGATCTGGAGGGCACTCGTGAGCATGATGAGACTCCTCCAATTTTCTCCTCCTCATATAAAGTGGAGGTAATGCGAATGCTACTCAGTATCCCACCCACTGCCAGCAGGAGCCCAGACTGACCTTGCTGACTTGCTGCGACACTTTCTTGGCATGTTCAATGTCCTTTGCTTTTTCATCTACGTGACAAATAGTTTTAGCAACATCGCCATCCATCCGATACTTAACCTGCAGAAATACCAGTAAGAGTAAAAGTCTGTGAGAGTCCCGAGTACAAGGGGGTGTGTGTGTGACAGCAAGTACTAATGCCATAACTTTATAGTCGCGTCATAAAACAATCCTGAAAAACTGGGGTCTTCAAAGATGGACAGAGAACCTGTGACTACAACGAAGTAGGTTTCCTACTGCTACAGGACAAGCAATTAGAATCTCCATATTTTTAAAAAGATCATTTTATTGGGGGCTCCTCCAACTCTTATAATACTTCCATCCATCCATCCATCCATCCATTGTATCAAGCACATTTATTCAATTGTTGCCATCATCATTTTCAAAACATTTTTTTTCTACTTGAGCCCTTGGTATCAGCTTCTTCTTTACCCCCTCCCTCTTACCCTCTCCATTATGAACCCTTGATAATTTATAAATTATTATTATTTTTTCAAGTCTTACATTGACCAATATCTCCCTTCACCATCTTTTCTGCTGTCCATCCCCCTGGGAGGGAGTTACATGTAGATATTGTGATTGGTTCCCCTTATCTCCCCCTACCTTCCCCTTCCCCTCCAGGTATGGCTGCACTCAATATGGTGCTGAGGGCTCTTATCTGTCCTGGATCTCCCGTTTTTCCAGCTCTTATCTGTACCAGTGTGTATGCTATGGTCTAGCTGGATTTGTAAGGTAGAATTGGAATCATGACAGTCAGGGAAAGGAAGTATTCAAGAACTAGAGGAAAGTTGCTATTCTGCACCCTGACTGACTCGAGTCCTCCCTCTGACCCTTCTGTAAGGGGAAGATGGGATTTGGCTCTCCACTCTCCACTCCCCCTCATTCACAATGATAGTATTTTGTTATTAAGTTACTTTTTACTCTAAATGCTAGAACAAGCTTATTGAAGTCACTTTGGTTTCACAGCAACCAAAAGATTCCACACTTTTTATTCACAGCAACATGGCCAATGGCCAATGCTTTCTCTAGTTTTTCTGGAGTGGCTCACAGCCAGTGATTGACTGGCTCACTCCCCAGTGAAAGATTTATTTTTGAAATGCACCTCTCCTTAATGTTATCACTGCAACCCACCTCACTGAGTTGATCTTGAACTTTCTTGATTCTGCGAAGTTCTGGGGTATCAGGTGTGCTGGCATATGGCTGTCCTTTGGCTTTCTCAAAGTTCTCCTTGTATTTATTCTGAAATGAGTACCAGATATTAGCATAAAACATGACATGACTGCAGCAGAAATTTCAGGTAATGTACCCATCCGCATTTAATTAAAAGCAATTCCTCCAGGTTCTAACAATTACCAGTGTAACAGCGTTCTCTTTGTCCTTTATCCTGACTCGCAGCAAAATCTAAAATAGATTTGTTAATTGCTCTTCCTAAACACGAATAGGTCTTGGAGACAGTAGAAATTTATTACAGCCTATTGTCTCAGAAATGCCCTGAAATTGTTCTCTCAATGGTTCTTCTTTTTCTGCCTGAATGCAAACATAAAAAGGCCCAAGTCTCATTTTAGAAAATGAATATAGAAAGGGAGTCAAGTCTGAAAGGGTTTGTTCATACAAAACAAGAATATTCAATGCAGGATTCATAGCTGACCTTAGAGAGCCGAGAAGCAAGCTTGAATTACTGAAAAGGTCTGAATTATGGAGTTTTTTTGAAAAGCAGAAGTGCAATTTTATTTCTGTTAAATATACCAAAAGCTGTTGCTTTAATAATAATAAATGTAATTTATCATTATTAATGCTTCAACAGTACTCTTGAGTGGAGTAGTCAACAATCTAAATTACACTATTGATTTAGTTACCAACCACTTTCCAAAAGCTTACAGATCATAGCCAACATTCTGTTTCGAATATCGGAAATTATAGGGTTTTGGTGTCTGAACTAATGAGCTTTCATGGCAGTAAATCAACACTCAGAAATTTCTATCTTTGTAGAATACTGTTATGATCAAGGAGGCAAGGAACTTTCACTCATTAATAGAAACCTCATCAGTTAAAGCTTGACCTTCAACGATAAATTTATCAAATCAGCTTCAAGAGTTAATACCTAGCCATAGGTGAATTTTGATTGGCCAAACACCACAAGATGTTTTCAGCATAAACATTAGGCTACTCAGTGAGACCTTAGCTCACAAGGGGCAATCCACACAGCACGAACTGCTATCAAGCAGATGGTGACTCATGGGACAGGGAGAACTGCCCCTGTGCGCTTCCGAGACTGGAACTGTTTATCAGAGTAGGAAGCCCACCTTTCTCCCAGAAGTGGCTGGCCATTTGGAACTGCTGACCTTCCAGCCTTCACAGCCCTACTCCGAGCCACTAAGAGTCTTTCTGCAAAGTATTAGCTGCCGTCCAGGCCACTCTGACTCAGGGCAACTCTGGTGGTGGGGAGTACGCGGTACTCTGCAGGGCCTTATTGCTGCGGACTTCCAGACAGAGATGGCCAGGCTTTTCTTCTGAGGATTCTCTGGATGAGTCCAAACTGCCTACCTCCATGAGTAAGCCAAAGCTGAACACTTAGTACCACCTAGGGACTCCTATCAACCAAGTAAATCCATGGAAACAGGACCTGGTTCTGCAACCAGTCAGTGTTACTTCGAGAATTACCCAGCGAGAGTAAGAGCAGTGATGCTCAACTAGGACTTCATGCTAGAATTCCCTGGGGAACATGCCCAAGACCCCAGCACACCTCAATGGCCTGGGCACCTTTAGTTTTGAAATTCCCTTGGGGGTTCCACTATGCAGCCATGGCTAAAAGGCGTCGTTACCAAACCCAGTCAAACCTTCTGATCTTCAGTTTCACATAAGCCCTTTGATGACACTGCATCTCTGCTACACCATATATCTTATAAAGTATTTTTAAAATAGACTGCACAGTATTCTCCTTGACATGCTATTAGCTAATCTATTTAAGAGGCTATTCTTTATAGCCATAGTTTAAGGTATGCCATTTCATTTCCATGAACTATGTATATTTGTAGCTTCATTATCCTGGATTGACTGATAATGATGAAAATTGGTATTGGCCTTATGCTTATTTCACAGGTACAGTGTGTTTCAATAAGAGGCCTTCCTCAAGGCTGCAATCATGGGAAAAGAAAATATAAGAAAACGAATTTCAAGAATCACAAGGAGAGCGTGTACAGTTCTGCAAAATATCTTTTTGTCTCATATAGAGTTGAGTCACAAAACACCAACCCACATGTAGAGGAGTTGGTGGCGATCAAGACTTCCTCAGCTATGCAAGCCAGCCAGCAGGAGGTTGTCTGAAACTTACTGTGCTGAAAAGATCCTGCATTTTCTGACTGTGTGCAATGTAGGGAGTCATGAACTTGGAAGAGTCCACTTTCTTGCGGATAACCTTCTTCCTCTCCACGGGCTTGGCTGGCACTGGCTGTGCCGCCGGCGCCAACTTGGAAGCTTTGGGTTCCTCATAGTCAGAATGTGTTGTCCTTGTTGTCGTGGTTTCGTAGACCTCTGTTATTGTCTGGAAATTTTACATGCAGTTCAACAGTGTCAGAAAAGTAAAGACTAGTACCAGGGTGTTAGCATATATTGTTCTGACCAAGCAGATTCACATTCCTAGACTTAATCATGCTTAATGTAAACAGGCCAAAGCAGAAACCAGACACCAGCTCCATAGGAAAACTCATCCAGGTGCACGAGTCTGAAGCATCCGTTGGTAGAGACACTGTGGAATAGACAGGTAACCCAAACCAAGCCAAACTCCCTGTCATTGAGTTGACTCAGCCTCATACCAACCCGCTAGGACAGGGTACAACTGCTCCAGTGGGTTTCTGAGACTGTAACTCTGATTTGTTGCTTTTCCAATTCAACAGCTTCTGCACATCTCCTACAGTTCCATGGATTATGGACTTTGTGTTGTACAGGCATTAATGGCATCCTTTTCCAAATTATTCCATCACCTTGACGAGAAAGTCAATACTCCCCAGGCAAAATGGTGACACATGGTAACCATTGGTCAAGTTTGGTTTTTCCCTTTCTCTTTCTCTCTTGTAGCAGTAGTGTTCTTGATATACTATTCACACGGATTCAACATCCATGGGCTAATCACTTTTTAAAAAGAGCTGTGTGTACTATCATCACAAATGAATTCTAGTACTACCCCCAGCCCATGCCCAGACTGTATGGGGATAAAACGTCTCATCTTACTCCCTCAGAGCGGCTGGTGGGTTGGAACTGCTCACTTTGGGATTAGCCACTCAACCCATAGCCACTACACCATAATCTTCAAGATTAACTTCAAATTCAGTTTCCAGAAATATGCTCAAACACATAAAAACAAGCAGAAAATAGCTGCCATAGAGTCAGTTCTGACTCACGCTCACCCATAGAACTGATTAGAACAGCCCTGGCGGGTTTCTGATACTTGGGCTCAGTACAGGGGAAGAAAGCCTCATCTCTCTCCCTTAGTGCAGCTGGTGGATTTGAACTGCCGACCTGGTGGTTTCTAGTCCAATGTGTAACCTATTAGGACTCCTTCAAACCCATCAAAGCAGGATAAAAGTCAGCAATAACATAGTCTTAAGTATGTTTTTAAATATTACATTGTCTGCATAAAATAAAAAGTAAACTTAAACTCAGAGAACAGAGGGTTAAGACAATCAAACAGAGCTCAAATTCTTGACCTTAAACTTTTAAATGGGTATTAAAAAAAGTTGAGTTCCTTGTTCTCTAGACATATAGACTTTTTCCCCTGCAGGATGAGACAAATAATAATGAACTTTTTAAAGTAAATCACATCAATATTATAAGTGATTGCCATTCTCTTGGCTTAGTCACTTAATTAATGTGAACTGGTGTGCCATTTACACTAATAAATGCTTAGGTGGATGAGGATAATGACGGAAATATAATGGGGCAATTATCTTCACAACAGTTCGTTGTAGTAGGTGGGAAATTACTGTCTTACAATAGGTGATAGTGGAAGAAACTACGGTTCAAATTTGGGTCTAGCCCAAGATTAAAAATACTGTACATCAAGAAAGGAATATAAGCAGCCAAATCTTAACTCTTTCTTACACATACATTTTCTACACAGCGAATGCAATCTGCATCAAAATAAGTTCTTTCATCTATGATGGAAAGAGAAACAAGTGCTAGGGAAATTGTCTATCTATGAAGCTCTCTGTCGAGTTTCCAGTAGGCTATCAATGCACAGCATCTACAGATGTTCATTTTCATGCAGTCTCTTCAGGGTTCACAATTCATAGCACTGACTGTTGCGCTCAAAGAGAAAAATTAAAAAAAAAAAACGCTTTTGGCAGGAAATGAAGTAGAGTACAAGTCGGGCTGCTCATTGCAAGGTCAGCAGTTCAAAACCACCATGCGCTCCTCAGGAGAAAGATGGCACTTTGCACGTGTGCAAATAGTGACATTCTCTAAAACCCACAGGGGCAATTCTATCCTGCCCTAGAGGATTGCAATGACTCAACTCAATGGCAGTGAGTTTGGTTTGGTTTTGGAGATCACGAGAGAGATATTTCACCATAAAAAAAATAAAAAAAGAATTCCCTGTTGGTGTTGATGGTAGCCATATAGCATGAGTCCACACAATGAACCTGCCATCTCTTAAATAGCTCTCAGGTCAAAGAGATCCCTCTGACTGCATGCAGTCAGAGAGTGATGACAATTACTGTTTAAGGTCATGCTCAAAACACCAGGAGGTCAAGCGGAGAAATGATCCCTGACCATCTTGGAAATGTTGTCTAGGTGAAATAGCTTGTCAAGTAGGTAATGTGTATTCTTGCACCATGACCTGCTGGACGCACATCACTCTGCCAGCCCTCCAAACCAAAGCCAGCTGCCTTTCCTGACTCATGGGAAACCACATGTGTCACAGGAGAGCGTTTCTCAACAGTTGGTTTTTCATATGTGGATCACCAGGGCTTTCTTCCCAGTGCCTCTGGGTGGTCTGAAGCCTGCAACCTTTCAGTTATCAGCCGAGCGTTAGTCCTTTGCACACTCAGAGACACCAATTCCTTCAGATACTCTTCAACCATTTTAAGGCTCCAGGCGTTCAGAGGGAGGAGAGGGTTCTTTTAGCTTAACGGCATGCAGTTAGTGCCAAAGGGAATTGGACCTTACCTCCCCCGGCACCTCCTCATAGATCGTCTCTTCTGTGTAGTACTGTGAACAGAACACAAAGGTGTCATCGTGAGAACAAGGGGAAAGCCCCTCTCTACGGCATCATCGCGAGAGAGTGACTTGGCTAGCTTAGTTGATGTGGACTATCGTGGGAAGACGGTAGACCCGGGTGTTTGGCACACCCCTCCCCCGCCCTTTTCTTGAAACTTCAGGGATGCCCATGTGAATATCACCGATGGGACCAGGAGTGACAGAGTAAAGAGAACGGCATCGGCCGTTGATTTATTAGTAACAGGGAACATGTCTCCTGGTGACACTGGAGACAGAATTTGCTGTGTGTAGACCGAGCACGGAGGAACTGTGACAGAACTCACTGGAAAACCGAACAGAAATCTCCGTGTGAAATCCAAAAAGGTTACTGGGCCGACATTTGGAAAATTAAGATTCCCCCAAACCTAGTGCATCTCAATTCTCGTCCACCTACGAATGATGACTAAGTAGGAAGCGCTCCCCTCGGGTGAAAGGGGACGCCTGTCCCGTGGCGCCACGGAGCGATAGAGGGAATGCGCAAATGCCAAGGAGAGAAGAAACCCCCCAGGGCCAGCGACTCAGTCATTTGCCCTCGCTGGCCCCGGGGTGCCTGCAACCTCCATCTGACTTTCGTTCAGCTCCTGACATCACCAGCAATAAATAGGCGCCAAGAGGTGTGGGCTGACGTGTTGTTTCAGAGTGGGGCGGGAGTGGACTCCTGCCCGCAGCCTCACACAGCCCGTGGTGGTGGTGGGGGGTGGGGAACAAGGGGGAGAGACTTGTTTAGTTAGGTGTGTGGCACACATGAAAAGGGGGTGGGGTGGATGATGAGGCACTTTGCTCACTCAGTAAGATACAGCACACTCCATCTTCCCTATCTCACCAGCCACGCATATGCCACTGAAGGGGACACTGACACGCGCCGACTTCCTCCGAAGCTGCCTTCCCTCTGCCCTGGCTCAGCTAATTCCCATCCAAATAGGCAGTAAGGATCCACAGGTCGCCTGCTCTGACCCACCCGGCGAGATCCCTTTAAAGTGCAATCTCCTGCTCTCTAGAGCTCCCTGACACATTTTAAAATTTCAAAATCTAATTTTACGCGTATGTCTTTTCCTCTGACGACAGGAATTACAGGCTCTGAGACTAAAGAGCACCTCTCTTCTGTGAGCTTGTGGAAGACATCGCTGGGGCGCCAAGGAATGCCGTTTGTGAGCGTGCCACAAGGAGCCACTGCTCTGGCCACACAAAACCTCAGTGGCCTCGTGAGGAAATCTTAAGCCAGCGTGAATGATTCATAAGCCGTTTGCGGTTTTCTTAACAGTCAGGTAAACGCAGCTCTTTGGTAGCCATCCAATTTGACTTTTGCCGGGTCAGACACATTACCACCCGCAGCTGTATCTTAGAAATAAGCTACTGAGAAAGACGTGACCCAAATGGGGAGCATTCACGTGCACACCCAACATCGCTCTGTGACGTGTGAGAGCAGTGCCGTGAATTAGACCGCACTTTCTTTCCTTCTTTTTCTTCTGCTCCACATTTCTTTAGGGTTGGGTAGTGAGCGACACCACAATCTTAGTTCAGATATCCAAGATCTCTGGGAGACAGAGTTAAACACCTCGCTCTGTGCTGCCTTTTCAAATTCCTCTCTATTTTCTAGAATCGATCACCACCCTCTCCTTACGGCATTTTTTTTTTTTT
This sequence comes from Nesogale talazaci, assembly GCA_004026705.1. NCBI lineage: Eukaryota > Metazoa > Chordata > Mammalia > Afrosoricida > Tenrecidae > Nesogale > Nesogale talazaci. Next base: position 51,323 of record PVJH01012687.1, read on the forward strand.
GAGGTCAGCACTCTGGCAGGCTCTGTCTTCAGTTACCCTGCTAGCTAGGCCCACAGCCGTAAGAGGAACAAAATGGCGACGATGGAATTCCTAAAAATAGCACCCTCTGTCTTTGTCCCCTAGTTAAATCCATCAAATCTAGCACTAAACATAACTGTCAGGGACAGATGAACATAATTATGTTAAGAAAGACAAAGCATACTTCTAGCTGGATGCTAGAAAATGCTCCTGGAGTTATCCTCCTGCAGAAGATAATTTAGAATTGTTTTTTTTTTCTTTTTACAATTAAAACAATTAGCTGTTTTACTACTGTTTGGTAACGATTATTCTGACCCTACGAGATATAGTGATAATTTGAGTGTGGTACATGAGGCCATTTAAGCCTTGGAGGCTGCATTTTATAATGTCTAAAATTCATTCTATTTTCTTAAAGTCATTTTTTTAAAGCAAAGGGATTTTATTTTTGGAGTAAAATAAAATCTTCTTGATCTAAACATAGGCTAGTCACTAAAGTAATTTTCCAGAGACACATTTTGGCACGTTCCTCTAGAATTTGGTTCTGGAAAGTTCTTTTCATTAATTCCTGGTCTACTGACATCCCAGGATTCATAAAACTGTCTCTGAAGTCATCAAGCATGTGGAAATTGCCTTATGTGTCGATGGTCATCATTAATTGATCATTATGAGTCTCTTTTAAATTTATAGCAATGCACTTCTGTGGATTATATTGGTGCCAATCCTTTGTCTTTTATTTCTAGAAATGTGAAGCTGAAGGAAAGAGCTGATGAAGAAAAACCATATCCCTGTTTGATAAAACTCTATGAAATAAATACAAAATGATTAGCAAACTTGTGATTTGTCTATCAATGATCTAAAGGGTATTTTTCAAGATGTCCTTTATATCTTCTGCTCCATTTTTTTAATTTAAAAGCTGGACTTGTGCCCTACTGTAAATGTAATGGAGTTGGTGATTAAAAGTGATTTCCAATCATTGTTTGTAAGACTCTTGAGTTACATCTGTGTGTGCCTATATTAAATATATACAGTCTCCCTGTATCAATATATCTATAATTATGTCAACTGGTGAAGCAAAAAGTAAAAAGTAGTGTGTTTTCCTATACTATTATGTAGACAGTACAAAATAGGGTCAGGTTATCAGAACTTATCCTTCCAAACTTGATCAGATGGCTTAGGAGGTGGTAAAGGAGGTAGTGTTTGAAGCTACATTAAAATCTACCTTTACTTCACACTTTATATTTTTTTATTTTGAAGGTATGTAGAAGTGGGAAATGGTGATATTTCCTTTCAAATCTGACACCCACATAATCATAGTTAAACTAAACATAAAATATGCCTTTATGTCTTTCTTGTGCTTTCATGTGAATTTATAATAGACGTTGTCTTTTTCACATGATTAATGTACCTACATGGCTTTGAATGTCAACATAAAACACTTATCTGTCAAGGGATTTTATTTATTTTGGCATCTTACCTCCACCACCTCCTCATATTCTTCGTCATCTGCCATTTTCCCAGAGTAGTAGTGGCACCTACAAACTGTTCATATTTCACATAAATGAAAGCACATTAGAATATATCTCTAGGACTTAGGTTGTCTTAACACATTAAAATAGAATTTATAATAACCAATTTTCAATAGCCAAACTGTTGTCAGGAAAGTCAGAGAAGACATTTAAAATAGAGCTCTAAAATATTGAAGCTTCAAATTTCTTTCTTCTAATTCCCTCATTAAACTGTTGTGTATTCTACATAAAGCGACATGATAAATTTTGTTAAAGTTTAAAATGGGGCTTGAAGTAATGGAGGAGACAGGGCTTAGAATCAAACGAATACTTTGAAAAAATAAAATTTCCTGGCAAAAATTTTAATGGAAGGTAGGCCAGCCTCAAGTTCAGGTAAAAGTAGAAAATTTCCCCCATAACACCAGAAGTTTAAGGACTAATTTAGAGCTCCTTATTGTTCTAATATATTCTATGCACTATATCTGGTGCTTCAAATGAGAACACATAAAAATAATTTCAAAGGAAAATGAGAACCTCAAGGTAATGGGACTATTTTCTTCTTGAGTACCATTGACTTCTGTAACTTTTTCTCTCTTGCTTCTGCAGCTCTAGTGCAAACCTGGAAAATAGCGAAATTTTAGAACATTGTCGGTCTAAGTAAATATAAGATGGTCAGTCTTTGGCCTAAACTTCTAAGTCAGGGACCTCCAGGCTTTCTTAGTTTGACATCAGAGACCAGAATTCTCTTTTCCTACAAGTAGATGATGGCTGAGAGCAGCTGTCTCTTCACCCAAAGCTATTTGCCATGTAAACCAATACAGCACCGTGACTGGTTTTGTTAAGCTAGCGAAACTGTTGCTCCTTCTGAGGCACATGAAGCCCAGTAGTTCAGGATAAATATAGGAACATAGAACTAAGAGCCTTTTCATACTAATATACTTAGTTGGGGGAGGGAAAGGCAAGAAAAAAACCCCCACCATCTTAGACAAGCAAACAAATGGATTCATATAGAACTAGGCTCTCATAACAGACTCCACTTCTCAAATATTCGTAGGTTCTTAGAAGAGTCCTAGACTCCCAGACCTGTCTAGTCATATTTTCATCAAACATTTTCCTACCTAAGAGCCCAAACTTTGAAATACACTTCAAGGAATGTTGTGTAGCCTCTCTTAAAAGGAGAGTACAAAAAATGCCACGAGCTGTACTTACCTTCAATCTACCAAATAAATTTTCTCAGCAGCAAAGTCTCTCCCAACTCTCCCCTCCTGAGAACCCCAGGCAAGAGCCGCGAGGAGTCTGGACTGGGGAATTATCATGTGGCAACAACAACCAATCGGGTAGCGAGTTGCTCAAATTTCAGAAGCTAAATATACTGAGTGATCTTCTGAAAACCACCTGTTCATCAATTCCGCTAAAGGATAAAGGGTAACAAATTGCTTGCTTAGAACTATTGAAATGGGATGGAATTTTACTTCACGGCTAGCCTTGGGGGTTCAAACTTAGGTTTGGTTTACTTTTGGCAGCCCTGTGCAATACCAGCCCACTTAAAAAAATTTAAATACCCCTAGTGGCAAGGGTTACAGGTTCGGCTGCTAACTACAAGGTCAATAGTTCAAACCCACCAGCTGTTCTGTGGAGGAAAAACAAGGCTCTCTGATCTAGTTAAGATTTAGTTCCACAGGGCAGGATTACCTCTGTTGGGAGTTCTACTGGATCGCAGGGAATGAAAGAATTTAATAAAGCAGGATTCCGAGGAGCTCTGGTCCTTTTATAATTGTTTTCTTCATGTCAATTACCCAATTTTCAGGAAAGTAAATATGCACATCCCCCTGGAAGGTAAGCTACAGGTAAATTACCCATTTGATATGAAAGAAATAGGATAAAAAATAGTACGTTGGCAAGAGCACTTCAAAAGGGGGATGAAATGAAATTACATGTGAAAATACTTCATATTGACAATAGATAAAATATCCATAGGGGCAGCCCCTCCACCACTCCCTTCTCACTTTGGAACAACTGTATGCTCCCAGACCTTTGCCGTGGCATGCCTCCTAGACCAGGCTCTTGGCCTGCTGGTGGCCATCTTCCAAAGTACTCTGGCAGAGAGGGAGACAAGAAGACCTTGAGCAAGAAGGAGCTGAAGGAGCTGATCCAGAAGGAGCTGGCCATCGGTGCGAGGCTGCAGGAAGCAGAGATTGCCAAGCTGATGAGCGACCTGGACCAGAACAAGGACCAGGAGGTGAACTTCCAGGAATATGTCACCTTCCTGGGGGCCTTGGCCATGATCTACAATGAGGCCCTCGCGGGCTGATCATAAACCCTGCAGGGTCCAGTGCAGTGATGGGGAGTTGTGCAATAAATGTGTATCTTTTCTTGGAGAGGCTTAAATCTAAATATACATATATATATACATATATATATACATAGGGTGCAATTACCCAGAATAAACCTAATTGTTTTCTGTTACAAAGCCAGTGGGGGGGGGGGGGTGCCAAAAATCAGAAAGTTTGTCTTCTCCCTACAGAGGTAGAGAAGTAGCTAGGAAGCTTAGTTACTGAATTTCTATTAGCTCATAGTTTCATTTCTTTTCTTTTAAAAATCACTTTATTGGGGCCTCTAACAGCTCTTATCACAATCCATCCATTGTGTCAAGAACTTTTGTTGCCATCATCATTTTCAAAATATTTTCTACTTGAGCCCTTTGTATCGGCTCCTCGTTTTTTCCCCTTCCTCTCTCACCCTGGCTCCCTCATGAACCCTTGATAAGTTATAAATTATTTTTATTTTCATATCATACATCAGCCGCTGTCTGCTTTCACTCACTTTTCCGTCGTTTGTCCTCCTCGAGGTGGGGTTATATGTCGAGCTTTGTGATTGGTTACCTCTTTCTCCATTCACTGTCCCCCTACCCTCCCAGTATCACTACTCTCATTATCAGTCCTGAGAGGCTTATCTGTCCTGGATTCCGTGTGTTTGAAGTTCTAATCTGTACCCCTGTACACACTCAGCTCTAGCCAGATTTGTAAGGTAGAATGGGGGTCATGATAGTGGGGGCGGAAGCATTTAAGGACGATGGAAAATTGTATGTTTTGTTGGTGCTATACTGCACCCTGACTGGCTCATCTCATCCTGAGACCCTTCTGTAAGGGATGGCCAATTGTCTACATATGGACTTTGACTCTCTACTCAACACTCCCCTCATTCACTATATACTTTTTGGTTCTGGACTTTTTATACCTGATTCCTGATCCCATCAATACCTCAGGGTCTCATAGACAGGTGTGTTTCTCCCTTGTGGGCTCAGTTGCTTCTCTGCTAGATGACTGCTTGCTTATTCTCAAGTCTTTGAGATCTCAGATGGTCTATCCTTTGATATCTGGGCACATCTGCCTTCTTCACGACATTTGCTTATGCACCCTTTATGTCTTCAGTGATCGTGTCAGGAAGGTGAGCATCATGAAATACCAGTTTAGTAAAACAAAGTGTTCTTGCATTGAAGATGATGTACTTTAGTAGAGGCCCAATGTCCATCTGCTGCTTTGATATTTAACATATAAGTATATATGTACATAGATCTAGTTCCCTATCATCATATATAAGTATAGTTACATATGTACATTCCTGTATTTAGACCTTGATAAATATCCTTTGCCTTCAAGTTCTTTTCTCTATTTCCTTTTACTTTCCCCTTGTCCCACTATCATGTTCGGCCTTCATTCTGGTTTCAGTAATTCTTCTCGGTTACAGTACCCTTGATTAAGCACTACCAGGCCTCCTATACCCTCCTTGCTATAAATTTTAGATCACTTGTTGTTCCCTTGTCTCTGGGTTTGTTGGCACACACACCTCCTGTCCCCTACCTCCTCCTTTCCCACGTCCCCATGAACCATCATCCTGTTGTTTCCCTTGTAGATTGTTTGTCTGGCTATCTTATCTAGATAGACATACAGAGACAACAATAAGCCCCAAAACAAGACAAAGTAAAACAAAACAACAAAATAAAACAAACAACAAAACAACACCAAAAAATAATGACAAAAAAGGAAAAGCTCATAAACAGTTCCAGGCTTGTTTGTTAACCTTTAGGAGTGTTTTCTGGTCAAGTCTCATGGGATACCATGCTCTGGTCCCAAAGTCTGTTTTTGGTACTCCACAGAGACTTCATTGCTTTGCTCCCCTTGCTGGTCTGTTGAATCTTCTTAGTGTTTCATCCTGGTGTGATGTGGTCAGATCGGGCACAATTTCTGCCCAGTGTCTCTGGTGTTGTTCCCTGTAGTGCTATGGGTCAAAGAGGGCTGTCATGTCTCATGATGGGGCCAGCCCTATGATCCTCTCTAGCACAGATAAGTTCTAATTCTTAGAGCCAAAGTGTGAATGCAGACAAAAAATGGCTCAAGTAAGTTCTGACGTAGAAGAGGAACTACGGCTCCTACGCCATTCTCATACTCATTGCTCTGCCGGGGGCCTTTGTTGCAGTCACTGTGTCCACTTGTCATGTTAGGGAGCTTCTTTTTTCTGACTCCCTACTTTACCAAGCCTGGTATGCTTCTCTAAGGACTGATTCCTCCTGACAATACATCCAAATAGTACCCAAGATAAAATCTCATCATTTTCTCCATCTAAGGAGCATTCTGGCTGTACTACTCCCAAGACAGATTTATTCCTTCTTCTGGCATTCCATGGTATGGTCAATCTTATTCACCAACACTCTAATACCAATTCTGATGTGGTGTTCTTTGTTCATAGTTCAACGCTCGCAAGCCAAAAAGGCGATTTGAAACACCATGATTTGGATCAGGCACATCCTGTTCCTCAAAGTGACATCGTAGTATTTTAAGATTTTAAGTCACGGAAATCAGTAAATTAGCAAGAGAAAATAATACCATATTAGACCGGTCAGTGTGTACGTCATTCATGTTGTAAAAAGTATCAAATAATTTTCTACCTCAAAACAAGTTTTTCTCACTGACTTTTCCCCGATTGACTCATCGCTGCTTCTTTTTGAAAGCAAACAACCCGGTGGCACTCCTGTAGTATAATATATATATGAGACTAGACATATGGAAAATTGTAACAATTCTTTTATAATTGGATGCTACAAAGTCATCTTGCATTTTCAACACATGGGCTCCTCACACTTTCATGATTCACGAGGTTGTAAATAAAATTTAGCATCATTTTATCCTCTTCATTACACTTGCTCCACTTGTTTGTTCTCATAGGACTTATAACCAAGGGCTATTTGGATAAGATGAGTTCACTGTTTTGGTAAAGGTAAAAGAGAAGAATTCTGGCTTGTTCTTTGTGTGTTTTTAAAAAAATATTGTGAAGTTGGCAAATAATAGATGACTGGTTTTCAAACCATGCAGGACAAAGGCAGTGCTAAGCTTCAGATATTTTCAATCACATTGACAAACATTTATACTAAAAAATATGTAGTGGACATCTGCTATGACCTTTCATGCAAACATATCTTCCCAACCCTACGCACTACTTCCTGCTACCACTGAATTGATGTCACCCACAATAACACTACATAGGATTTCTGAGGCTGTGTATTTTGCAGGAATAGGCAGCCTCATCTTCCTCTCACAGAGCAGCTAGTTGAGTGGAACTATTGACCACATAGTTCACTGCCCCAAACCTAATATATCCTAGTCTGTTTAATTTCCCCAAACCATTCTACTGAATAGATATGGTGTAATTTTTTATCCATTCTTTTACTGTTGAGTATCTTTGTTGCTTTGGGTTTGTTTGCGATCACAAAACAAAATGCACAAATAAGTGTACATTATTTTTGCCTACTTATATGAGCCTTACCCATTGGATAAAAGTACCGAAGTTAAATACTGAGTTAGAGGCTATGTGGAGTTTGGGGAGGAAAAAAAGACATGACACTGTCAAATTGAGCCTCAAAATAGTTGGTTTAATGACATAAACATCAACAAAAAATGAGAGTTCTTGCTTACAAATGCCCCCGATAACATTATAGATTGTCAGTCTTTTAAAGGCTAGCAGTCTGTGGGTAAAATATTCACTCATAAAATATATTTCTTTTGAAAACATGATGGCAGTAGGGGTTACAGGTAATGGGAATTACCTACCCTACTTACAGTGAAATTTAGATCCAAAGAACAGGGCTACAGAAGAAGCAAGAGATGAGTCCATATGAAAACACCCCAATGTAGCCCTCTTTAGGTCAATCCTCCCCACCTCCATCCTCCTTTGACTCAGTTAAAGTGGCCTGCCGAAAGTTGTGTAAGCCTTTGCAAAGTATATCAGGTCTAAGAGAGTCGTCACAAGAGAGGTGGCATTTTCTCATCTCATTGACTCAGGGCAGGTGAAAATGTCATGGCTTGGGTCAGGAGTACCTTAGTCCTCAAAGTGGCATCCTTTTTCATGCTTAGGCAGCAGATCTGTCTGATATCATGCATAGTTCGATTTCTTGACTGCTCCTTCCATGAGCACTGATTGTGAATTCAAACAAAACGAAATCTTTGACAGCTTCACTCTTTTCTTCATTTGTAAGGAGTTTGACTATTGGTTCAGTGGTGAGGGCATGGGGTTCCCTGACATTGAGGTACAATCAGCAAGTGCTTCGAGTTCTGCAAGCAAGATTTTGTCATCCAGAGTTGGTCCATAGCTGTTAACAGCCTTCCTCCAATGCTGATGCCAGCTTCTCAGATTCTTTACTCAGAATAAAGATTTAATGAGGAGACAATCCTGACTCACATCGTTTCTGGTTTTAAACTATGCAGGGTTTCCTTTTTCAATTGTTTCTTATCCGTGTATCTTTTTGCCCATGTGCAGGTTCCAGTGAGCAAAATGAAATGTTCTAAAATTTCCAGTTTTCTTAATGTTATACATAGCTTGTTATTATCCACACAGTCAATAAAGCACAAGTAGACGTATTTCTGACCTTCTGCTTTCAGTCAAGATTCATTTGACATTTGCAAAGGTTCCCTCCATTGCTCTTCCTCCTCTGAATCCTGCTGGAATTTCTGATGGTTCCCTGGTGATGTATTGTTGCATCCACTTCTGCATTATCTTTAGCAAAATTTTACTCTAATGTAACATTAACTATCTAATGTGATATTAATGATCCTGCATGGTAATTTCAGCATTCTGCTGGGTCACCTACCCTTGGTATGAGCACAAATATGGATCTCTTCCACTCGGTTGGCTGTACTCCAAATTTCTTGTGCTTCATCAATGCATGGAGTCTTGTGTGCTTTTTGGTGGGGAGGGAGGGACTGAAGATTTCTTTTAAATACCATTGGTTTCCCATCATATGTTATCTTTGGTACAATTATTTTTTTCTGGAGTGTTCTATCATATGTCTATATATATATATATATACATATATACATATATACACACACATATAGTTAATCATTTTATTGTGGGTTCATACAACTCTTGTCACAATCCATCCATCCATCCTTTGAAGGCAAAGCACATTTTTACATTTGTTGGCATCATCATTCTCAAAACACTTTCTTTCTACTTATGCTCTCTTTTCCCCTTCCCTCCCTGTTGCACCATTGTGAACCCTTGATAATTTATAAATTAACATTTTATCATATCATACACTGTCCAATGTCTCCCTTTACCCACTTCCCTGTTGTCTGTACCCCAGGGAAGAGGTTATATGTCGATCCTTATAATTGGTTTCTCCCTTTCTATCCATCTTTCCTCCAGCTACCCTGTATCACCGCTCTCACCACTGGTCCTGAAGGGATCATCTGTTCTGAATTCTCCGTATTTCTGGTTCCTATCAGTACCAGGGTACACTTCTTCTTTGTATCTCTTCTATCCTTTCTTCCCTTTAGGTTGGAGTTCATTTCTAAAAATTCGCACTCTTGAAGATAATGTGTGGCTTATTACCCAGCACTTTAGGACACGTTAATTGCAACTTAAATGAGGCATTGCCCATCTGGTGGCATCCTTGCAGTCACACCAACAGGTCATGCTCCAAGTCAGTCATGTGGGAGTGCAGAGAGCAAGACAATTCTAGGCCCCTTGTTCTTCTAGAGGAAAACACCCAAGCAATTGTTGTCATGGCCTGATATGATTTGTTCTCTGGGAAGAGGTGTCTCTCAGGCTCCTTTTATTAGAGGCACTACTAACTTGGACCAATGGCCATCAGCAGCCTCACCCTTTCATTTCTCTGTCGATATCTCTGCCGAAAAAAAAATCTGAAACAAGGTGCACAGGTTTTACTGAACATTCTAACTTCCTACTCATCGCAGGGACAAGATATAGGATTTGGTGGAAATCTCGCCTCTCTGCAATCATTATTCTAATTTATGATGAATTTAAAACATGATTAGGGAAGAATAACTTTGAGTGTATAGTGTTCAGAGCATACATAATGGAAATTTGGGGAAATCATATATATATAACCAACAATGGTGATGTATTTGGCTATGTGTGTCTCTATTTGTATCCAAGAGGGTCTTTGTTACTTATTTATGTAGTATTTATTTGTTGATCTTATCCTCTTACCTTCTTTCCCCTGTTCCGGTTGTCCCACGACTATCAAAGTTTACTTCTCTTGGTGTGTAAACTTTTCCTTTTAATTTTTTTCTTTTATAATATTGATATCACACAGTATCTGTCTTAGTGAGATTTTTTTTAACCCAACCCTAACCCTTGTCTTAGCGAGATTAACTAACTTTGCAGAGCATAATGTCCTCCAGATTTTCCCCTGTCATGAGGTATTTGACAGCTCTATCATTATTTTTTAGGGATGCTTAATATTCCATCATATGTACATACCAGAGATTTTTTTAAATCCACTCTTCTATAGATGGGCACTTGGGTGGGTTCTATTTTTTTGATATTGCGGATTAAAAGAAAAGAACTCCCTGCCATCAAGTGGATGCCAGCTCACTGCTCTTCCTGTGGGGCAGGGCAGAATTGCCCCTGGGGGTTCAAGAAGTTGCAGGAGCAGAAAGCCTCATCTTTGTCCTTCAGAGCAGTGGTGGTTTCCAACTGCTCACCTTACAATGAGCTGCCCGATACATAACCCACTGTGACAGCGGGACTTCTCACTCTGACAGGCAGATCTGCGACAAGCATGGGTGTGCATTTACATCACTGCTTGTGCTTTGTTCTTTGTTTCGTTGGAGTATAGACTGAGTAGAAAGAGTGCGGGGTCATGCGACATTTTATTTCTAGTTGTTTAAGGAAGAACACTATTGCTTTCCATAGTAACTACACAATTCTGCTATCCCAGCCGTGGTATGAGTGTTCCAACCTCGCCATATCTTCCCCAGCATTTTTTTTGGGGGGGGCATCACTGCCCTCAGGTGGTGGGAGTAGGAGGCCCAGCCTTTGCTCCGTGGAGCTGGAATCGAACTTCCGTCCCAGTGGGCCGCAGTCCCACGCACAACCACTACGCCACCGGGGCTCAGCCCCAGCATTTGCTATTTTCTGTTTGCTTCTTTTAAATTTTGATATCAGCTCTGGTGTGGGGTTGTGTCAGACAGGGTTCTCTTAGAGAAATAAAACCGGGACACTAGTCATTCTCTTTATATTTTTATACAGATAGAAGGATTCTATATAAGATAAGAAATAAACAGTTAACTACTCTATAAAACAGTACAATTGACTTGGTGCAACTCACTTGCGTGAGACAGCTAGAAGACTGGCGGTCCTTGGAGTCTTGAGGGCCACCGAGTAGTCCTTTGTAGAGCAATTCAGGCTATTCGGCTACCAGCAGCAAACAGCAAAGCAGGTCACCAACAGTCAGCCAGATGAAAGAGTCCAACAGTCTCCAGCTCAAGAGATGTATATTTCAGGAGCGTGGAGAAGCAGAGTTTGAAGGAACCTCAACTCACAGCAACACAGTCCATGATTAGGTGTCCCATGGGTGGTGTTGCTTGGAGGTCGAGGCACAGGACAAACAAGGCAGCTCTCTGGTCCGCAGGGGTTGTGGGTCTGTAAACTGGCTCAGGTCTGGGAATTGGTTGAGTGACTGTGACTGCCTATCAGGCTGTTCACCTGATCCAGCATTCTTCTGCCTGTATAGGTCACGTAAATATTTAGTAGATTTCCCACGTATTTCACTCCTAGGGACACCATGACTAAGTAGCCAATGCCATAATTCCACGAGACAGGCTGCTTTGATTACTACGAAAGTCTTGTTGTCTATTATAACCACATCTACCCTGTCTCTGTTGATTCAGTGTTGACACTTGCCCTCTGTCACCATGGAGTCCAATCAGACCCATCGTGGGCAAATGTCTGAGTTCACTTAAGGCAGTTCCCACAGTTAATCCTGGTGCACACAACATAGCAATTATGAGTCTTCAGAGATTCTGGGGCCCACCTCACAAACTTATTCCTTTTGGTTGTGGTGAAGGGTATGTCCTCAGGACACCCCCTTTGGGAGACCTATGGGAATATCCTGATAGAGCCATTCCACCATACCAATCCCCTCAGCTTTTGGATGCCTTCTTCTACAGTGTACCAAGGGAGGTCAGGCACCTCACGTTGGTCTAATCTAGGCCATCTGGCAGGCCATATTCCAGTGAATCATCCCTTAGC
>PVJH01012688.1:0-63334 GCA_004026705.1 Nesogale talazaci
CCACAGAGGGTAGTTCTACTCACTTCTATTGGGTCACTTTGAGTTGGAATTGCCTTGATGGCAGTGAAACCCTCTTCCATCCATGTAGGCATCTTTTGGTTTCCTATAGGAGTGTTCTTTGGTTTTCTTTGTACAAGATTTTATTTCTCTAGATAGGTATATCACTAAGTTTGTTATTATTTTTTGGTATGGCTATTATCAATGTTATTGCCTTCTTGGCTTCTTTTTCAGAGTTCTTTTCCTGGTTACTGCTGGATGCTGGTTTTTACATAATCTCATGTCAATTTGATGAATAGAGTGAAGTGGTGAAGTCTCACCTGTCAAACAGGACACAGCCTCGTGATACTTCATTGTGGGAGTGCCTTCTCATGAGGATTCTGAAACTTTCTCTCTTCCGCCCTGGAAGTGGGATGTTCTCTCTCTCTGCTTCACATTCCTGTTGATAAACTCCTTTGTTCCAAGTTGATGGCATCCAGAACCCTGGAGAAGCACCTGCTACCAAGGGAATCTACAAGACATCACTCACTGGCCTGAGATCTTCCTGAATTCAGCATCATTGCATGTGCTATGTGAGTCCAAAGAGGAATTTATGGACTATGTAGTATCGGACATATGAGCTAACATCAGACTTATGGGCTTAATTTGGACTTTGATATCAAGCACTTTCTTTTTCTTGGGGGGGGGCATCACTGCCCTTTTCTTATACATATATATGGGTGTCTCTGAATTTGTTTTCCTAGTAAACTGGCCTAACACAGATGCCAACCACAGTGACTCACAGTCACTACCTGTATAGCAGAATGAAACACTTGCCTAGTGTTGAGTCATGCTCACAATTTTCCTTTTGTTTGAGTCCATTGTTGCAGTTACTGTTACTCCTTAGGCTATCTGTATCTAAAAATGTTTTAATGCTACCCATAAAGTTTTAGTAGCTAATTCCAACAAAGTGGGCAATCTATTCCTTCTTTGTAGTCTGTTCTTAGTCTGGAAGCTCAGCTGAAACCTGCTCACTTTGGATGATCCTGCTGGTATTTGAAATACCATTGGCATAGCTTCCATCATCACAGCAACACACAAGTCACTCCAGTATGGCAAACTGACAGACAAGCGGTTAGTTACTTTTATGTTAAATAAGCTTTTGAGAATAACTCTGAGATCACACCACCATATATTCATACAGGATGTATTTTATTCAAGAAATAATTATGGATATTTTCCTTAGTATATAGGAATCTAATTGATGCTCATCTTGTATCCTGTCACTTTGCCAAATCTCGATTATTTTCATTAAATTTGTTGTTGCATCTTTAGGGTTTTCTATATAAAATCATACCATGTGCAAATATTGAGAGTTTTGCTTCTTTTTCCTAACCTGGATTCCTTAGATTTCTTTTCCTGTGTGTCATAGCTCTGGCTAAGTCTTCTAGCACCATGCTGAATAAGATTTGTGATAAGGATCATCCTTTTCTGGATCCCGTTCACAAGGGGGTAGCTTTCAGTTTCTCTCCACTGAGTGAACTGTTGACTGCTGGTTTGTGTATATGGACTTTCTGGTGCTGAGAAATTTCCCTTTGATTTCACTGTTTTGTTGTTGTTTTTAAAATCAGAAATGGGTGTTGGATATTGTCAAATGCTTTTTCTGTGTCCACTGATAGGATCATAGGGTTCTTATCCTTTGTCTTATTAGTGTGGTGGATTATAGTAATTGCTTTTCTAATGTTGAAACTTCTTTGTGTGCCTAATATGAATCCCACTTGATCATAATAACATTCATGAATACAAATGTAAACATTCCCAACCAAATACTTACCAAACAAAGCCAACAAGATGTAAAAAATTAATCACCATTTATATTCATGTGGGACATTGGTCTGTAGTTTTTTCTATCTTGGTAGTGCCTTTGTTTGGTTTTGGTATCAGGATTATGCTTGTTTCCTAAAATGAGTTGGGGAGTGTGTTTTCCTTTTCTGTATTTGGGAATAGTTGGTGTAGAACAGGTGACAGTCTACTTAGTAGAATTCCCTGGTGAAGCCAACTATAGATATCTCTCCAATACTCTGTTAGTCAACCACATTATTCCCATCCCCACATTTTGGGGTGTAGTAATTACACAATCTGTTGTCAATTTGAGACATAAGAGGGAAGGGGTGGACGTGTCAATGAGGTCACAGTTTGATGACCTCATTTGGAGCAAGGAGATAAACAGCTTGCTGGAGGCAGGATACACTCTCACTCCCTGCGAGACATTCCTGCTGACAAGACACATGGAGCTACACCAGGGCCCTGGAGCTGGAAGAGCCACGTGGAGACCCCTGCCAGTGCTGAGATGCATACACCGCCCCTGGATCCACAAGAGTTTCCACCCACTGGTCTGTGATCTTCCTGTATTCAGTGTCATTGTATGTGTTTTGTGAGTCTGAAGAGGAAGTTATAGATTGGTATCAGACATCTGGGCTAATATCAGACTTATGGACTTGATCTGGACTGGACTGGGGTATTTTCTCAATTTTCAATTACTCTTATATATAAAGTAAAGTGACCAGATTTTAAGTGGGACACCATTGATTTTTTTTGGGGGGGGGTGTTCTTGATTAAAAATTTGGTCTATATGGAGCAATAAAATTTTTCATAGAACGCAAAAATAGTATTGTAATATATTTATTTTAATTTTAAAACTCTGCAGTATGTTAAATTGTTAAAAATTGTTAAAATTTTAAGTTGTTAAAAAGTGGCACATCTGGTCACTTTAATATAAAGCTTTCTTTTAAAAAATCATTTTATTGGAGACGCATATAACTCTTATTACAATCCATATGTCGTGTCAGGCACATTTGTACATTTGCTGCCATCATCTCAAAATATTTGCTTTCTACTTGAGTCCTTGGTATTAGCTTCACATTTTCCCCTTCCCCCCTTACAAACCCTTGATAATTTATAAATTACTATTATTTTGCCATGTCTTACACTATCCGACATCTCCCTTTACCCACTTTTCTGTTATCCATCTCCTCCGGGAGGGGGCTATATGTAGATCCTTGTAATCGGTTCCCCCTTTCAGCTCCACTTTCTCTCCACCTTCCTGGTATCTCCACTCTTGCCACTGGCCCTTAAGTGTGCATCTGCCATGAATTCCTTGTGTTTCCAGTTCCTATCTGTACTGGTGTATATCCTCTGGTCTAGATGGACCTTTAAGGTAGAATTGGGATCAGGATAGTGGGCGCGGATGAAGGGTCCAGGGTGGGGAGGAAGCATTAAAAAATTTGAGAAAAGTTGTATGCTTCATCATTGCTACACTACACCCTAATTGGCTCATCTCCTCTCTGCAACACTTCTGTAAGGAGATGTCCACTTGCCTGCAGATGGGCTATAGGTCTCCACCCCACACTCCCCCTCATTCACAGTGTTATGATTTTGGTTCTTTAATGCCTGATACCTGATCCTACTGACACCTTGTGCTCACACAGTCTGGTGTGCTTATTCCATGTGAGATTTGTTGCTTCTCAGCTAGATGGCTGCTTGTTTATCATCAAGCCTTTAAGACCTCAGACACTATATCTTTTGATAGCTGGGCACCATCAGCTTTCTACACCACACTTGCTTATGCATCTACTTTGTCTTCAGTGATTGTGTCATGAAGGTGAAAGCTCTTTCTTATACAAAACCTCCCTAGATTTGTTTCTCTAGTCTACTCAGACTAACACAGGGGGACAATGGGTCATAATCTTGGGAGGTCTAGAAATCTCTATATGACCAGTAAGGCTGGTCTGTTTTATGATTTTGAGTGTTGTTCCACATCCTCTCACATCCACCCCAAACACACACACTCTACTCAGAACCTTCTAATGTGAGCCTTTTCAGGGTAGTTGATATGGGTAGCCAGGGACCAATAAGTTCTTCTGGTTTCAGGGCCATCGTGGTTGCTGTTTGCACAGCTCATTAGTCCATTGAACTAATTACTTCCCCATGTCTTTTGAATTCCATCACTCTTTCCTCTGCATGGGGAGGGACAAATAGTTGCAGCTTAGATGGCCGTGCGTGAGCTTTTAAGATCCTGGTCACTACTCACATAAGTACAATGCAGAACATTGTGACCGGTGTTGTGCCCATTGACCCCCGCTTTTCCAACAAGACATCAGTGCATTTTTTGTTGGCTTTTCTTTTGAGGTGCCTCTCCATGGACTTGAAACTCCAACCTTCCAGTTAGCAGCCAGGTATGTTAACTCTTGTGTGTGCTGCACCCAGGAATGCCCCAACACCATGATGCAATAGGAACCTCCCAAGAATTAAAGACAAATAACTCCAAGGTGAAGGCTAAAGGGAGCCAACTCCTCAGCAACATCATGAATTTGCTACCGCCCCCCCCCTGACTTGTCCACGTCGATCCTCAATGAAACAGGATTAGGTTTCCTGCTGCCAGATAGAGAGGGGATTCTGGAAAATAACAACTCACTTATAAGAGGAATAAAGAAGGCTACGTTTTGGTCCTGCCTGTGCAAAGAGATATACATTGATGGCAAAATATTCTGAAGAGCAATGTAAGAGGTTAGGTCAGGCCTTGCTGGTAAAGGAGTCTTCAGGCAATCTGAGAAATGAGCTCGGGGAACGGTCCATGTTGTGAGGTGCTTGTCTTGCTCGAACCTTTGCACCACGAGGCCCAGAGACAGACATGAAGTTTTATCCTTCCCCATCTGCAATGCAAGACGGAGCTGCAAAATTGAGCAAAAAAAAAAATAATGGGCATTTTTGCCTTGCCGTCCAATTTGGCCAAGGCTGTATCAGCTCCACGAGCAAACAGGGACTTGGCATCCCTCGGCAAGTTTTTCCTAGAGTCTCATTAGTTTCCCAAATGGAACAGCTGTTGCCAAAGCAGTTTGCCCCCACTCAGCTCCCTCTGCTCCGGCGGAATTAATTTCATCTGCAGGAAGGCTCAGAGACACATGTGACGCCTGTTAGCCGCCAAGGGGCTCCAACAGCCAGGCTAAACCTGAGGGAGGGGTCCTGGGGAAGCGAGCTCTGTATGCCAGCTGATGGCAGCCATGCGAAGACTCCTTTAGTCAGAAACCCCTTCTCAGGAGGAGGCGGCAAAAAGGAGAGTCAGACTTGGGACCACAGGGAGTGTGGGAGGAAGCAGCAAGGGGCCAGGCAGTGGGGAGGAAGCTGCAGGGGGCCAGGCAGGGGGGATACCCTCCTCAGAACTCCTCCCTTTCTTTTATGAAACCCTTGGACTTGTTCTCAAAAGTCCTAACCACCCTGTCTTCACAAAGGCACAGGCGTCCTGTAGGGGCTACACGTACCTAGAGAGGTACACGTGCCTGGTGGTGTATTTGTTAATAGACTTGAGCACTAACCAAAAGGCTGGATGTTGGAGGCCACCCAGAGGCGCCTCAGAAGAAAGACCTGGCTATCTTTCCAGATACCGGACGTGGAAAACCTGATGGAACACTGTAGGCCCCTGCCACTTATGGGGTCACCCAGAGTCTGGTCACCAACTCAATTGGAACAGATGGCTGCAAAGAACACCTGTCAGATAGGATTCAGTCCAGCGTGTGACCTGTAATACTGTGCATTAAAAACTCCCAGGAGATGCTGATGTGGATATTGCTGGTTCCAGAGCTCACTCTGGGTAGCTAGTGCTTAAAGGCTTGAGCCATAGATGAGGACCCCTGGGTTTCTATCTAAGATGCTTAATTTAGTAACTCTGTAACCTCTTCACAGCTTTATTAACTGCCAACCTTTATCAAGCCAAACTTTATTAACTGTCAACCTTTCAGATCAATAATTTGGCCTCACTGGCCTCAATCTGAGCCATATGGCCCAGTGGTTATGTGTTTGGCTGCTAGGTCGATGGCTTGAAGCCATCAGCCACTCTTGGGACTCACATGAGTCAGTTCACAACCTTGGAAGCCTTATGGGGCAGTTCTATTCTCGTGGGTAGGGTTCCCATTAATTAGAATTCAATTTGACAACACTGTGTTTGGATTTGAGGATCAATCTCTCTTTCCTTCTTTGCAAAATGGAAATAGCCACGGGACCTTGCTCAGAAGATCTGAATGTATATCAAATAAAATGAAAACACAGGACCTAGCATATGTTAGATGGAACCTTACAATCTCAGAGCCACCAGTTAATAACAACTGGTGAGATGGGGATAACACAACTTTGCTTGCTGAAAATGAGGAGGGCTAAAAACACTTGCTGATGAAGAGCAGGCATTGCAGTCTTCAAAATGGATTAAAATTTACTGTAAAGAAAACCCAAATCCTTACAACTAGACCACTAGGCAACATCATGATAAATGGAGAAAAGAGTGAAGTTGTCAAGGATTTCATCTTGCTTCGATCCACAGTCAATACTCATCAAAGCTGCAGTCAATAAATCAAATAATGCATTGCGGTGAGTAAATCTGCAGCACGAGACCTCTTTACAATGTTGAAAAGCAAGAATGTTACTTTGAGGACTCAGGTGAGCCTGGTCCAAGTGATGGTGTTTTGGATTGCCTCCCTGGCATGTGGAAGTTGGACCTGGAATAAAGATGATCAAAGAAGGATTGGAGCATTTGAATTATGGGGTTGGCAGAGAATATAGAAACTACCACAGACTGCTGAAAGAACGGACAGATCTGTCTTGGGTGAAGTACAGCCAGTGTGCTTCATGGAAGCAAAGATGATGAAACTACATCTCATGTATTTTGGACGTATAATCAAGAGAGACCAGTCCCTGGAAAAGGACATTGTAATTGGTACAGTAGAGGGGCACCAAAACCGAGGAAGACCCTTGACAAGATGGATGGACATAATGGCTGCACCAATGGGCTCAATAGCCACCCTTGTGAGGATGGCGCAGACAGTGTTTCGTTCTGTTGTACATCGTGCCTCTCTGAGTCAGAATCCACTCAATGGCATCTGACAACAAGCTGAAGGTCAGCAGGGTAGTCTGCTCCTCATTGTTACTGAGGGTTCTGTGGTGACGAAGGCTCTGGTTGCAAAGATGTAGTCCTCAAATAAGAAAATTTACATAAGCTCTTGAAGTTTTTGTCTTGAAGTGATTCACACACCCTTGTGATCATATTTCATGGTCCAAAGTAAGTCACATGGCCAGTCCTAGCCCCAAAGAGTTGCTTCTAGTTTCCTATAAGGGAGGTGGAGTTCTTGCTGGAATTGATGAGGGATTGGGTGCTCACTAAGTTAATGACATGCCCAAGGTGATACAGACAGCAAAGAGTGGAGTCTGTGTTTGAACTCTGGTCTACTGGACTCCAAAGCCCATTCTCTCCACCACCAAGTCCTCCTGCCCTTCATGGATGATTTCTTTCAGGTCAGGGAACCCATGGCTCCCCACAGAATTAAGCATCCTCTAGTTCAGAATTTCAAACTGGTGGTCCGAGAGCTGACTCCGATATCAAATGAAATCTGTTTGGCTTGCATAGTGTTAAATACACTTTAAAAGATTAATTGTGGGCACTTCAGATGGAGAGCTTTCATATACCACAAATCCCATTTTCCTAAATTTCCTGGGAAATTGAACCTCTGGTTCCCATGGGTCCCCATGGCCTCAGGGCAATCATGGATGGGAACTGAGTACAGCCACTCTCTTTAATGGGGCTCATGGTTTCCAGCTACACGCCCCTCTTCCCTCTCAGCCCAATTCATTGTTTACCACTGGCAGGCATATGAATTTGGATTCCTCCCCTACCTTTCTGATGCATATCAGAGAATGTAAGACCCACCTAAACCAGGCCCATGGAGGGAGGATGGAAATAGGCTCGCTGTTCCAAGGAGTGAGCTAACAGACTGCCCATCAATAAAACTGTAGCACAATAACAGAGTGGTCCCCAACACAGGAATAAGTGGGTTAGATACACAGGAGCAGGCTCAGGGACAATCAAATTCACTAAATATGAATTTTATACCAGCAGGCTTTGCTGTCAGCTCGTTAAAAAGGGGGCATAATAAGCAGAGAGCTGAGTACCCTCTTCATGCACTGCATCCAGAAGGTGCCTGATGAGGAGACAGGCAAGGCCTCATTGGGGGGGATTAACATAGATAAGGGAGGCATGTCCATCACACTGGTGAGCAGGTTCAAGGATGCACCAGAATGCATGAAGTGCACCCCACAGAGGAGGCAGAATGCAGACCATGAAATATCGATGTCAGGACCATTGGCCAGTGGTCCTAGTGAGAGGAGTCCTGGTGCCACATACAGGTTATGAGTTGAACTACTAGTGCAAGGGCAGAAGTTTGAAACCCCAAGCTACTTCATGAGTGAAATATGAGGCTTTCTCCTCCCCTTAAGATTTACAGAAACTGTGAGAGGTCATTCTACTCATTCCTACAGGGTCACTATGAGTCAGAATTGGCTTCATGGCTATGAATTTCCTTGTCCGCTTTCATCCTTGTGGTAATTACATAATCTGGTGTCAGTTTGAGAATTAAGAGTGAAGGAGTGGAGTCTAGTCTGTTAATTGGGTCATAGCCATTGAGACCTCTGTATGGGCATGGCCTTCTGAGAATTCTAGGAAGTCCGGGATTTCCTCCGTAGAGGTGGGAGAGTCTCTCACTCTCTGCTGCCTTCTTCAGAGACTCTTTAGTGACAAGGCAGACATCCCTGAGGAGAAGCCACATGGACCTAGCTTGATGCATCCAAAACCGTGGAGCTGGAGAAACCATGTGTAGGCTCCTGCCAGCGCTGAGATGTGTACACTGCTACTAGATCTGCAAGACTTCCCAACACACTGGTGTGTGATCTTTCTGCATTCAGCATTATTGCATGTGTAGTGCGAGTCTGGAGAGAACTTTAGATATTGGTGTCAGACATATGGGCTGATATTGGACTTAAGGACTTGATCTGGACTGCGTTGGGATGGTCTCTCAATATTCAACTGCTCTTGGATATAAACCTATTTCTTATACACATATGTGCATTTATGAATTTGTTTCTCTAGTCTACTCAGACTGATACAGTCTTCATCTAAGGTCTTTGAATATCACAATTGATGTCTGCTCAGCTCCTAGACTAAAGGACATTGATTTGAACCCACCCAAGGTGCCATGGAAGAAAGACCTGGTGATTTGCCCCTTTTAAACAGCAACAACAACCACCAAGCCACAAACAGTTACTAAGTCCATTCCAATTTATGATGGCTCCATGTGGTACATGATAGAATGAGTTCAGAGATCTCTTCAAAGTGTTAAAGAGCAAAGATATTCCTTGTAGATCTAAGGGGCTGCCAACCCAAACAACAGTATTTTCCATCACTTCATGTGAAAGCTGGACAATGAATAAGGAAAATTGCAGAAGAATAGCCTCCTTTGTACTATGGTGTTAGCAAAAAACATTGGGAGAAGGACCATCAGAATGTCCCTTAGAAGGGAAGACAGAGTTTTTTTCTCTCATGTTTTTTGGGCATGTTACCAGAAGAACCCAGTCTCTGGAAAGAACACCTTGCTTGATAAAGTAGAACATCAGTGATCAAGAGGAAGGCCTTCAAGGAGATGGACTGACACAGTGGCTTCAACAATGGGCTCCAGGATAACATTTGTGAGGAGGGTGTGGGGCGTGGCAAAGGTTCTGTTGTACATGATGGTTTCACTATGAGTGAGAACCATCTCAATGGCGACTCATAGTCACAATCTTTACAGAGACTGATGACTAGGCCTTCTCTTCTTCAGAGCTGCTGGGTGGGTATGAACCTATTCATCAGGAAGTCCTACTGCTCTTCCACAGTGGATTTCTTCCAGATCAGAGGACCTCTGGTTCCCTCAGGGTGATGGTTAGGGATTATGCCAGCTAGACACTTCTGGGCAAGGCTAGGAATGAGGGTCAAACCACCATTCAGGGTACAGCCTGATGATGCCTCCTCGACGTTGTGGCCTGTTGTGCAAGAGAGAGACAGAATCCAAGCCTCTTTGACCCTTTGCCTTGTGCTCAGACTGGATTTTGTGTCTTGTTCCTTGATCTGTTGTGTTGTCTGCTGAGCCCCACAGCTATCACAAAACTACTGACAGTGGGTTCCTTTAGCAGGCTTCGAGTTTATTTATCTCTCTTTGCATCTGCCAACCCATGCCCCTTGTCACTTCTCCCCCCTGCTTCCTGGTTATCAGCTTCCAACAACCAGAAGAAGCCTCATTTGAACCAGATTGGACTTGCCTATGTCCACAACTGTGTAAACCATTTCTTGCTGTAAATCTATGTCTGGGAACAAGTGCACACGAGCACCAGTGCTTTGGCTTCTCTCGAGAACCCAGCCTAACTCACCAGTGGAAGTGTGTAGACTAGAAGCCAATCATGTCCCTCCTCTGTCTTTCTCCAACCTTCTCTCTGAGAGGTTTCTACATTTCATGGACAGGCATTGGCTTAGCTCAGGGGATCACAAACTAAGGCCCACAGACCAAAATTGGGCTGACTGCCTATTTTGTAAATAAGGTTTTATTGGAACACAGTCAAATTTGTTGTTGGAAGATTGTCTTCTGGCTGCTTTGGGACTACAAAGGCAAAGTTGAGTCATGACAACAGAAATCAAATGGTCCAAGAAACCTGGAATATTGACTATTCATCCTGTTCAAAAACACTTTGCTGACCCCTGGTATAGCTCAATGGCCTTGACTGTATAGCGTAACCTTTCTGGATCTTAATGTTCTTATTTGTAGAATAAAAATAGCCCACTTCAGAAGATTATTATACAAATGCTTACATTGTCTCTCTCCTTCCTACTTTGTAAACAGAATTCTGGTTCTATTTTTTGAACCCCAAACATTTTTCTTTTAGGCAAAAGGAAACAGAGGAAAGAACTAGGAAACAAAGCTATTTATAGAGCTACAGACATAGATGTGTCCATATGTAAATATATAAAACCTGGAGTATAGGCCTATGTAGATATATTTATAAGGAAATACATTGAGGTGGTGACTGATTTCGGGTCTTTACTCAAGTTTTGCCTCAACACATGAACACTAGCTTCTAACAATCTGGCAATGGGTGATGCCCACCTTTCCACTATGATCGCTGAAGACAAACAGTGTGCATAAGCAAATGTGGTGAGGAAAGCAGATGGTGCTTGGTATTTAAAAGGTATAATGTCTGGGGTCTTAAAACCCTGAAGTTAAAAGAGCATCCATCTAACAGAGTATCAACAAAGTCCCCATGGAAGAAGGACACCAGCTGGTGTGATCATGAGGAATAGATGGGAACAGGTATTAGAAGTTCAAAAATAACCTCATCAAGGTGAAGGAGAGGGGTAAAGGTAGAGAACTAGAACTCATCGGGGCATACCTGGACATTCCAACACAGAGGGGCCACGCGGAAAAGAAGACACATCTGGGGGCAGTATAGCACCAAAGAAGCACATGGCACTTCTCTAGGTCCTTAATACTTCTTCCCCTCACTATTGTGATCTCAGTCCTACTTCGCAAATCCTGCTGGTCCTGCGCACACACATCGGTATAAGTGAAAACTTTATATTTACAGAATCCAAGATAGACAAACCTTTCAGAAACAGTAACGGGAATAATGACTTCCAGAGGGGAGGGGAAAGTAAGTGGGTACAGGGGGAATGGACAACAATGATGGCAAACAATCCCCCTTGAGAGGAACAAATAGCAGGAATGTAGGTGAGGGGATAGGAGGGGCCAGTGTATGGTATGTATAGATAACAATACAGAATATATTAAGAGTTCATGAAGGTGGCAGGGTGTTGGAGGGAGGAAAAAAAGAAACCGGTCTCAAGTTGCACAAGAAGAAAGATAATGTTTTGAATTTGTTGATAGGAATATTTGTACCTAGCTGCTTAAGATAATGGATGCATGGACTGTTATGATACATGTAAGAGTCCCTAATAACATGATTCATTGATTAAAAAATTCTTTTCTTTTCCTTACTGACCTCCTTTCACCCCCCCTGCCTCCCTCCCTCTTCCTGTTCATCTTTTCATTCCTCATAAAACATTTATTGAGCATCAATGAATTGTTAAGGATTCTGTGATGTGCTAATGATTCAAAGACACACGGGGCCCTTGATCCATGAGAGGAGGCACAAAAAAATCGCCAAAGCCCCACAGAACTGCTATGAGAGTGCAAAGACCAGGGGTTGGGGACACACAGGGGTTCTAGCCCAGCCCAGATCAGAGAGCAAGGCATTCAGAGGTCAAGAGTCTGCCTTTGACAGATCTTTAAAAAGTTCCACGTCAAAGGGCCCAGAGGTGAGTTGGCCAGGGGGAAGAGATCTTATTTAGGAAGACTAGTCTAGAAATGCACACTAAGCACCTTTCTGCATGGAGTAGAAACACACTAAGCTGCTGAGTGATGACAGCAAGGTTAGTCCCATTGGTTTCAGTGAAACCCTGGTGATGTGGTGTTTTGGCAATTACCAAGAGGTTAGCTGTTCCAACCTGCCAGCCACTCTTCAGGAGAAAGATATGGAGGTCTGCTTTGATTAAGATGATAACCCTGGACACCCTATGGGAAGATCTACACTTGAGTTCTCCTGGAGGCGAGTCGGAATCACCTCAATGCAATGGGTTTGTCCACTAGGGGTTTCAGCTGAAGGAGGCAATGCTGAACCTTGAGTCTGGCAGACAAACAGGGTTTGTCTCGAAGGGTTGAGAAGGCTTTTGCTTCAGGTTCAACTGGAGTGAATCCAGACTGGACCTTGCTGGGTATGGCTTGGGCTGGTGACAGGGCATGAGAGTGCTGACACCTGTGGCCACAAGTGATGGACTTGTGCTTTTTATTTATAGATATTTTATTTTGCTTTTGGTGAAGTTTTACACAGCATGTTAGGATGTCATTCAACAAATTCTACACAAATCGTTGAGTGACATTGGTTTCCTCACAATGTGTGAACATTATTTTCTGTTCTGGTTGTTTTGTTTCTATTATTCTAGTTTTCCTGCCCCCCCCCTTTATAATGTCTCCTTTGTTTTATGCTGATCTTTTGGTCTCAAGTAGGTGAATTTTTTTAAGGTACACAGTTCTTACTGGTGATTTTTTTGGGTCAATTTGCTATTTGACTGCAAGGTGACCTCAGGGATTACTTTTAGCTCAAGGTTTGAAGAGCCTGTAGGGGGTGACAGTTTATGTGACTCCTAGTTTTAGCTAGTCAGTAGACTGACTGGTTCTGTTTTGTTGTGGAAATTTGAGGTTCAATTCCGTATTTTCTCTTCTTCTATCCGAGTCTGTCTATTGTGGCCCTGGTTGGGAGAGCTGGGCACCATCTAGTTCTTCTGGTCTCAGGGTGGACATGTAGTTTTAATTAAGCCTGCAGTATAACCTGAAGGACCTGCTGGAGCATTTCCCAAGGGCATTGTTGTTGGGAGCCGTCAAGCTGACTCTGACCCAGAGTGACTCTGTGCACAGTAGGACTTGACAGTGCATGATCCTGTGTCATCCTCATAACTGTTCCTCTGCCTGAGCCCATTGAAGCAGCCACTGTATCAGTTCATCTCACTGAGGGTCTTCTTCTTCTTGGGTTGTCCCTCCACTTTACCAAGATGATGTCCTTCTCTGGGAACTGGGCTCTCCTGACAATCTGTCCCAAGTATATAAGATGAAGGTTTGTCACCCTTGCTTCCAAGAAGCACCAAACTTATTTCCAATATAAATCAGTTTGTCCTTCTGGCCATCTATGATGTGCTTTTTTAGATCATTTTATTGGGGGCTCATACAACTCTTATCACTAGCCATCCCTACAGCCATTGTATGCCAAGCACATTTGTATATTTGCTGCCATCATGATTCTCAAAACATTTTATTTCTACTTAAGCCCTGGTATTAGCTCCTCATATTTCCCATGGTGTTCTTAATATTCTTCTCCAGCACCACAATTCAAATACATCTACTCTTCTATGGTCTTCCTTATTCACTACCCAACTTTCACATGCATATGATGCAACGAAGAATACCATGACTTGGATCAGACACACCTTAGTCCTCAAAGTAAAATTCTTGCTCTTCAATACTTAAAAGAGGTCTTTTGTAGCAGATTTAGCTAATGCAATATACCCTTTGATCTCCTGACTGCTACTTCCATGAGCAGATTGTGAATCCTTGACGCAATTCTTGACAACTTCAATCATGTCTCCACTGATCATGAAGTTACCTCTTGTTCCAGTTGTGAGGATGTGGGTCTTCCTTACATTGCGTTGTAATCCATATTGAAGGGTTACACTTCATGATCTTCATCAGCTAGTGCTACAATTCCTCTTCACTTTCAACAAGCAAGCTTGTGTCAATATGAATACTCTAAGCTGTTGTGTTAGTCCGGGTAGACTAGAGAAACAAATTCATAAACATGCATATGCATATAAGGGAGAGGTTTATATACAAGAGGAATGGAACATTGAGAAAGCATTCCATCCCAACAAGTCTGATATTATCCCATATATCCGATACCAGTCTATAAAGTCTTCTTCAGCTTCACATGGCACATGCAATGACACCAGGTCAATCACAGGCCAGTGGGTGCAGAGTCTTGTGTATCCAGTAGAAGCATCTCAGTGCCAGCAGGGGTGTGTTAGTCCGGGTAGACTAGAGGAAAAAATTCAAGGACACGCATATCGATATAAGGAAAAGGTTTATATACAAAAGGAGTGAGACATGGACAAAGCAGCCCAGTCCAGTCCAAAGTCATAAGTCCGATATTAACCCATATGCCCAAAATCAGTCTATAAAGTCTTCTTCCAACTCACGAAGTCACAGATCAGTGGGTGCAGAATCCCGGTGCTGGAAGGGTACCTCACCTCCAGGGCTCAGGGTCCATCAACAGCAAAAGAAACTCATTGCTGCCAGAGGTCTCCATCTGTCCACCCCAGCTTCAGAGGTCTGGCTTCATCAGGGCAAAGCTCTGTGGTCTCTCCGCTGGCTCCTCCAGCTTCTCAAATGCTGCCAGCTTGTCTTGTCCGTGATTAATCGTCTCTGAGACTAACTCCCAACAACTGGGGGAGAGAGCTTCTCATCTTCATGAGGGAAGTATCGTGAGATTTCCCAGGAGCCTCAGGTGAAAGCCATGCCCACATAGAGGCCTCACTGACTACTCCAGATTAATCTGGCTATCTCCAGATTAACATGCTAGTCTCCACCCCTACATTTCAATCATAAAATGAACATAAGCACATGACTGCCACAAGGGGTCTCCCCATGACTCCTCCAGTTTCCAGGGCTCAGGATTTATCAACATGCTACTATGTGTCTTGTCAGTTGCAGTGTCCCTGGACTGAGTCTAGTGAGTCTCTCACCTCCAAGGGGAAATGCTGCGAGACTTCCCAGAATTCTCAGGAGAAAATTATGTCCACACAGAGGTCTCATTGGCAATCTCCAGATTGACAGGTTAGACTCTACCTCTACACTCCCAGTCCTGAAATTGACACAAGAGTACATGACTGCCACAGCTGTCGATAAGCATTTCTCCAACGCTGATACTACAATCTTCTTCATATAATCTAGCTTCTCTGGATTACTTGCTCACTACCTATTGAATATATGGTGAAAGAATACAACCCTGACACAGAACAAGGGAAGACAACAGCACAAGGGAATACTGCATGGTTTAACCATGTTCTCTTCACACAACTGCCTCTTGATCCATGTACAAGTTCTGAATGGGCACAATTAAGTTGTCTGGAATTCCCATTCGTCTGTCTCAAGGTTATTCACAGTTTATTATGATCCATCCAGTCAAATACCTTTGCATAGTCAATGAAACACAAATAGACGTCTTCTGGTGTTCTCTATCTGGTATCAGCAATGATTTCCCTTGTTCCCTTTTCTCTTCTGAATCCAGCCTGAACTTCTGGCAGGCCCCTATCAATGTATTGCTTTAGCCATTGTTGGATGATCTTAAGAAAATTTTACTTGTGTATGATGTCAATGATATCGTTCCACAATTGGAGCATTCTGTTGGGTCATCTTTCTTTGGAATGGGCACAAATATGGATCTCTTCCACTCCATTTGCCAAGTAATTTCTCCCAAGGGAGAAGCAGGGTGTAAACATTGTGAGGTGACAGCATCCCCAATTCCAAGGGGGAGATATCACTTGAACCCCCATAATGCCCTATAAAATGAGGATCCAGTGCCACCAGACCGTCTGATTTTTTTTAGTCTAGAAGTTGACGTCTTGAAATCCATGCTAAACTTGATGGGCTATGCACTCTCTGCCACAGGCTACTTTGTACAGTGCATACCAATGAGCATGTTTAATCTCCATGCAGGCATGATTATTCCCTTACTCAGCAGCTGAGGAAACTGAGACCAGCATGTTCATGAGTGACATCTCTTAGGGTGGGTAGACAGCTAGCCAGGATTTGCACTGAGGGTGGGGGGTTCTTTAGGGCCCTGATTAGATTCTTTTCAAAACACCAGAAGCAAAGGGGGGAGGGTGAGTAGGCTTAAAAGTTGGCCAAATACAGACTTTGCCTGCCTGCTGGCTTTCGACCTCTGATTAAGGGAATGGAAATGAGCTTCATAAATGTAAGATGATGATAAATTGAAAAATCTGGCTCACTAATATGAAAGAGCGCCGTTTCAAAAGCCGCCTTGCCCTTCACGGATCAAGACATCCCAGGCACCGGGGAGGGATGGCTGTGCCGTGCTTCTGGGCGTCACTGTGCATTGGCCTGAAAATGTCAAAGACCAGAAATCTGTCTTTAATGGGAGCCTCCAGTTCAATTCTGACATGGGCTTACCCAGGACCGCCTCTTAAGATGCAGTGCCAGTGAAACAAAACGTGTATGAATTGTTGAATGACAAGCAAATTTGCTCAGTAAACCTCCACCCAATTCCTAATAAAAAGTTAAAAAGCCAACCACCACCACCACCAGCAATAGCAGCAGTAGTTGAGAGGTAAGAGATCAGGAAAGGTTTGATCCAGCCTGCAGATGGGCTATGAACAGGAGATGCTCCTTATGTTTCTGAGCACCAAATCAGGAGAAAGAACTGCACTTAGAATGACCATACTGCGGCCCAGGCATTTGCCCTTGGGAAAGCCATTTAATCTCACAAGCCTTGGTTTCTTGACCTGTAAAATGGAACAATAATGTCTCAGACCAAATTAATTAACTTCTTAGCTGTGTAGTATTTGGTAGGTTACAGAACCTATTGAAACCTCACTTTTTTCACTTGCACAACAGGTGATAACCACAGGTCCGGCGATTGGGTAAAAGACTCTCCCATCCGGGAAAGGAAGTAGGAAGAAACATGGACACATAGTTAGGAGGCTGTTGATGAATGTTTCTCCTCTGCTCCTTCCTATCTTTATTTGTCCAGTTAATTGTTTCCTCTGAGTGAGTTTATTGCTTTGAATGGAGACACTAGCTCACAGAGGGAGGGCCTTCATGCCTGTGGTTAATCATGGGGTTGTTGACATTCTAGTTGTGGTTTGATGCCCAGGTGTTAGTAGTCTTTAGTTGGCTTCATGCAGAAGCCCCGCTGAGGCAGCGGCCTCATCCAGGCAGGTCAGGGCAGACAAGGGAGGGGAGGAAGGAGTAGAGTGGGCACCACCCTTCACCAGATATACAGGCTCCCTCAGCAGCAATAAGCAGCATCCTCAAGTGAAAATGGGTGGCTCATTATCTGAAGTTTACTGATGGGCAGGTCAGTGGGGCTGGCAGAGCTTATGGGCATTCAGTAAGCCCAGTTGTCTACCCTCCCAGTTCCCCGGGGGTGGGGTGGGGCTATAGAAATAGCCTCGTTCCCCTCTGTCTCTCCTGTTTCTTAGAAGGACTTTTACCAATTTTCCCTGGCTGCCTCTGTCAGCAAAGCCAGCAAAGAGGAGGACTTGGGTCTGAATAAAACATCAGTGAGATAAAGCCTCAGGGCAAAGGCAACCTCCTTCAGGGGAAATGAGCTTTTCCTGATTTGCGCCCCAAGATACCCGGCACCTGGACTGTTTATTGATGGATGTCAATTGTTGGCTTCACAGGACCTGAGATGTCCTTGTCTATTTTTTTGAGGGGGGGGGCATGATTTTTGAAATATTTATTTATTTTGAAATCATTTTATTGGAGACTCTAATATCCATACATCAATGGTATCAAGCATATTTGTACATCTGTTGCCATTATCATTTTCTAAACATGTACTTTCTATTTGGGGCCTTGATATCAGCTCCTCTTCCCCCCTCCCACCTTCATGACCCCTTGATAAATTATAAATTACTATTGTTTTCATGTTTTACACTGACGTTTCCCATCATCCACTTTTCTATTGTTCACCCTTCCTATGCAGGAGTTATGCATCAATTATTGTGATTGGTTCCCCCTTCCTCTCCCCACCTCCCCACGACCCTCCTGATATTGTTATTCCCATTTATGTTCCTGAGGGGTTTATCTCACCTGGATTCTGTGTGTTGTAAGCTCTTATTTGTACTAATGTATATGCTTTGGTCTAGCCCGAGAGAAAGGTAGGGCTTATTGTGGGGGTTGAGGAAGCCTCCAAGAACTAGAGCAATATTGCATGCTTCATTGGTGCTTTACTGTGTCCTGGTTGACTCATCCCTTCCTTGTAACTCTTCTGAGAGGGGATGTCCCATTGTCTACAGATGGGTATTGGGTCTCTGCTTTGACCCGTCTTATTCTTAACAGTATGCTTTTTTTTGGGGGGGGGGTTGTCTTCTGGTGTGTGATACCTGATTCTGTTGACACCTCATGATTGCACAGGCTGGTGCGCTTCTTCCATGTTGTTTATTTGCTATTACGATTGCTTATTTAACTTCAAGCCTTTAAGACCCCAGACTCTATATCTGTTGAGAACTGGGCTCCATCAGCTTTCTTCTCCACATTTGCTTCTGAACCCATTTGTCTTCAGCGATCATGTCAGGAGGGCGAGCCTCACAGAATGCCAGATGTCCTTGATATCACAGACATCCTTGTCTAAAATGGAAAATTGTATTTGGGCTGTTGTTAGATTCTGGCAGGACTTCTCTGAGTCCTCTTCATCACCCTCCAGGGTTCCTAGGCTATAATCCTTATGCTCAGTTGTCACAATGGTTAACTCATTCAGCTGCTTACAGAAAGGACTGTGGTTCAAACAAACCAGCCATGCTTCTATGAACAGTCTGCTTCTATGAAGATGTACATCCTTGGAGACTCCCTGGGGCCATTCTTCTCTGTCCCATAGAGTTGGTATGAGTTGGAATTGATCCAACAGCAATCAGAATCTTTACAGAAGCAGATCACCAAGTCTTTTCTCCTGAAGAGCTACTGGATGGGGTTGAACCTCCAATCTGAGTGCTTAATCATTGTGTTACCAGGCATCCATTATATAAACGAAAGACACCTTTGTCCTCCATTCTCATCCCAACAGCTTTTGCAAGGGACTCATTTTGTGTGTGTGTGTATATTTTTCCCAATCATTAATTAGCTTTGAGAGCAAACATGCACTGAGCCTATACTATAATATTACCAAATTGTTGGTATTATAATAACTCTTTTAATCCTCAAATGCACCCTCCACTATAGATATACTCTACAAATGAGAAAAGTAAGGTTCAAAGAATTTAATCAATGTTCTCAAGAAAAATCCCGGGTTTTAATCTGGGGCTCATTCTGCTACAGCTAGTAAACTGACCGAGTCTGTGCTCCAGGCTTTTGAGCATTACATGGCGCTGCTCTCTATGGAAAGAGTCCAGTGGCTCCTCACACTGAGTTGCTAACAGCAAGGTCAGTGGTTTGAACCCACCAGGTCTCCTCTGTGGGAGAACAATGAGGTTGTCTGTTCCCATAAAGATTTAAAGTCACAGAACCCAAAGGGGGCAATTCTATTCTGCCCTGTAGGGTCACAGTGGGTTGGAATTAACTTGATGGCAAAGAATTAAAGTCTTTCTTTAAACAGTTTTATTTGACATATAATTCACGCATAATACAATCCAACAGTTCAAACATATTAAAGAGTGCTGTCCAACCATCACGATCAGTTTTAGAACTTTGTTCTCTTTTTTGTATTCCTTGTTGTTCACTCCCCTTTCTCCCCCAGCCTCCCCTGCCATGCCCCCAAGAGATCATTAAACCAATCTCTGGGGCTGTAGATTTACCTCTCCTGGACTTCATATACAGGAAAACATGCCAAGAAACAAACTCAACAATGCTAGCCAAGTAAAACATAGAAAAACCTCAATAAAAAAGACAGTAGAGAATATGGAACACTGGAGCAAATTTAGAACAAGTTCAAAGGGAGAGCAAACGATAAGATGTCACATGTTAACCTAACTTTATCTGCCGTCATTCACTTAGAGAGTTGAGCTCTTTGGTTTGAGTTCTCTGCAAAGGAGCTGTTAGGTCTGCCTTGATGGTGCTGTTAGGTAAATGTTGCCTGGTGCTTCACACTTGCCAGCTGCTTACCAATGAGACTATTTGCCAGCCTCGGAAGGAAGAGTGGGAGTGGGAGTGGGCTCAAGGGCAAGGGGTTGCTTTGTTGCATGTTCCTTAGATTCATGTTGGTATCTGATTGAGCGTAAGTCCAGTGGGAGCATATTCATGTGAACCTAGACACACAAGTATGTTATCTCTTAAAACAAAAGCTATCCTATTGAATATTTTGCTTTTTTAAAAAAAATTGCAGCCAGAAATATATCTCGAGGTTTTTGCCACATCACGAGACATAGACCTTCTTCCTTGTTTTTTTTTCTTCCTTGTTTTTAATAATTACTAAGTACTGCCTGGCCTTCATGCAGTGCAGATATAATTGGGTTCTGATCATCTTCTCCACCCCAACCTTGATCTTCTCTTGTCAGTCCTTCTTTGGCAGGTATTTAGATTTTCTGTCTTTCTGTTAATGTTTTTTATTATATTTTATTTTGGTAAACTTACCTTTTAAGTTAAATAAGCATCTAATTTGGAGCCTATTGATAAATGTTTGGCATTCCTTAAGTGCTGCAAATAGTGCAGGCATTCAGTTCCTCATCCAGAGTTTGTAGGTTCAAATCTGTCCAAGGCCTCTTGGAAGTAAAGCCTAGTGATTTACTCTGGATCAACCAACCACTGGAAACCCTTTGGAGGATGGTTCTACTGCTCACACAGAGGGGTTCTCCCTGAGTCACGACAACTTAGAGACACTGTTTTGCTATGGCACATGTTTACATTTTGACATATGACGTGGCTATGCATAGGGGCCCTGTGTTTTGTGCCTGGGCTGTGTGTCATTTCTTGTGGGCCATGTGTCTTTTGTTTCCATGCCTATGTGATCATGCACTGGACTGAATTTCCTAAACTGGGACAGACCCTGCCTCCCCACTTCTGCATCTCATGCCTGACATATTATAGGGGCTCAGAACCTTTCTGGATGAAGCAGGGATGGAATGTCGCTTCTCTTGTTGTTGTTGGCTGCCCTGATTCACAGAGACCCCATTTTTGCACAATGAGACAAAGTTCTGCCCAGTCCTGCAACCATCTGATCTGGGGCAGATCAGAATATCAGAATACAATAGATTTCTGTGGTTATTTTAGCAAGTAGATGGCCAGACTTTCCATCTAGTTCATCTTAGTCTGGAAACTCTGCTGACCCTTGCTTATCAGCACAGCAATCTGCAAGCCTCCACAGACAGACCAACAGTCGTTGCATTGGAGAAATGTAGCCTGGCTCGAATGGAACCGATGTCTCCTGCATGGAAGACTGAATTCTACAGCTGAACCACAACTTCAGTGATGAAGAACAACACATCTGTCATCTCAGAGTTCCCGTGGCAGGGTTTGCTTCCTCCTGGACAACTGGACTGCGGAACATGCCACACGGCTCTCTTCAGGACGGAGACTTGCTTTTCCAAAATGTGCTACCTGCGAAAGTCTTCGTTATGGGTTGAATTGGACACCCTTTCCCCTCTAACATGTGTTGCAAACCCTGACCTCTGCATCTGTGTTTCTAACCCTGTGTGGGGCTGGAGTTGGACAGTCTTGGTGTAGGATGTGTTTGAAGTCAATCTCTAGAGCTATACAAGGGCAGATTAGGCACAGAGAAGCACACAGAGCTGGGGGAAAGTAGCTGCCACACCGCATGAAGACCACCAAGAAACCAGGCAACAAGGACCTTTCCTAGACCCAATCATAGAACCTTCCCCTGGAGCAGCTATCCTGAATTGAGACATCTAGCCTCTTAAACTGTGAGAAGACAAAGGTCCCTTTGTTATGGTATTTCTGTTATAGCTGCACGAGACAACCAAGATAGTAATAGAGTCTGCTAGCAAGACCGAAGCTCTAATGTCTTATAAACTTACCATGGAGTAATTCTCATCCGATCCTATTGAGTAGAAACAAGGCATACTTCCCACCCACTCTCAAGGGGATGGGACTACCTAAGAGCATGGATATTAGGAGGCCAAGACCATTGAGCATGATTTTAGGTGTCTACTACAACAGGATACTTCTAATAATATTACATAAAAATATGAATGCATGTTGTGAATTAAGTGCATGAATCACAAAACCACTATACTATTTATTATTTTCTACTAAGGCAAGAATGATCATTCCTGTAGAATGATGGGTTAATTGTTGGGTTGCTAATCACCAGGCTATAGGTTTGAACCCATCATCTACTTTTCAGGAGAAAGATGAGGCTGTCTATTCCCTCAAAGATACATAAAAATAGACTCAATGGCAGTGTTTCATTTGCTGCAGCTGTTTAATGTAAAGGAAACGGAGGTTTAAAGAATGTAAGTGATATTGCTGGAATCCATACAACCAGCAAGCGAAAGTGTCCGGATTTGAACCTAGACCTAATTGAACACATTCAAGCATCACAACAGGACATTCAATCCTGGAGTTTGGCTTGTCATCATCTCAAATACAAAGAGGGCATGAAGGACAAGAAAGGTCAAAGAGGCATGATGGTGAGGCGGTAAAAGAAGAGGATTTCAGAAACCAGAGATCTACATTGGAATTGTGGCTGTGCAAGTTTGTGCTGTGTGGCCTAGGGCTCTCTGTCTTCACGCTCTCAGCCTCAATCTCTTCATCTGAAAATGGGGTTGTGGTAGGGATTCAGTGGGATAATGAATGTCTATGAAATGCCACCCAGAGTGCTTGGCATGTTGCCTGCACCCCTGGGGCATAGCTGCTGTCTCTACCAGCACTGATGGAGCCCTGGCACTGTTTATAAACATGTGTTACGTGCTTTTGAAAGCTCCTTTGAAACCCAATTATTAATTGTTAATGAGACTGAGCCCGAGGCTTCTTGTTCTGAGGTATCGCTGATGATGGCTAGTCTCTGTTTGTTGAGTTTGCACACACAGACCCACTTGATTAAGAATTGATGGGAAAAAAACAGTTGTAGTTCAAGCAAATAAAGGCTGCTCCACAAGAGGGAATCTTGACAGCCGTGAAATTAGCACATGAGTAAGGTTGCCATGGTTAATGGTGACAGAGTAATTGGCCTCAGTGGGAGCCTGTCAAGCTAGACAATGAATGTGGAGGGAGTTTAGGCCCTGTGGGTTGAGTCCAGGCACCCAGAAGCACACTGTGTGGTGGGTCTCAGGCAGATGGTCAGCCCTTTGTTCTGTGTGTCTGGAACCAATGGAGAAATTAGTAGACACGGGAGTCAGACAGGAAATAAAGATCAAGGATGCTGCTGGCTGACTTGGGTTGGAGAACATGACTTGAACCTGTGACCTACTTGGCCTTCTCCATTTTTTTTTCCTGGCCTAGAACTTGAGACAGTAACATCGGGAATGCTGGGAAGGAGGGAAGGCAGTAGAGGAAGGTTCTGAGCTTTCAGAAGTGGTTTTCCAGGTCTTTCTTTCTGGTGCCTCAACCTAGACTGGACCCTCCAGCCTTTTGGCAACTGAATGTTTATAATCGATGGCATCTCCCAGGGACTCCTCATCATCATAAACATACTTAATTGTTATTAAGTTTTTATGTTTTGCAGACATTATGCCAAACCTCTGAATTTAGTGATCTCCTTAATCTTCACTACAGAGAGAGAAAGAGAGAGAGAGAGAGAGAGAGAGAGAGAGAGACTAAAATCAGCCTCCATTTTATAGATGAGAACACTGCGACAGTGACACCTTATTACCATCCATGTCACACCTCTGGTAAATGCCATTCTGACATTTAAGTCTAGGAGCCTTGGTCCCGAAGTGGTTATGCGAAGCCAGCAGTTCAAAATCACCAGTCGTTCCAAGGGAGGAAGATGAGGCTTTCTCCTCCCATGAAGAATTAGTCTCAGAAACATACAGGGGCAGTTCTACCCTATCCTATAGGGTTGATATAAGTCAGAATCTACTTGATGGCAGTGAGAGATATTTAAATTTAGGTCTGCCTTTTATCAAACCCTGGTTGGTTTTTATTAAAATTATTATTTTTTCTCTCTTTCAAAATGTGGTCCATTGGGGCTGAGCCCCGGTGGCGTAACGGGACTGCGGCCCACTGGGATGGAGGTTCGATTCCAGCTCCACGGAGCAAAGGCTGGGTCTCCTACTCCCACCATCTGAAGGCAGTGATGTCCCCCCCCAAAAAAAAACAACAAAAAAAAACGTGGTCCATGCAGTTCAGATTCCCAGCATGTCCAACCCACTCCTGGCAAAGTCTGCCATGGGACCTAGGGTCCAAGATGTTGTTAGGTGCCATGGAGTTGGTTCTGACCCATAACGTACCCATACACAAAGGAATAGAACACTGCCTCTTCCTGTTTCATTCTGACTCCTCTTATATCTGAGCCCGTTGCTGCAACCCAACTTCTCAAGGGTCTTCCTCATTTTCACTGCTCCTCTACTTTACCAAGCAGGATGTCTTACTCTGGGAACTGGTCTCTCCTGACAACATGTCCAAAGGACATAAGACAAAGTCTCCTTACCCTTGCCTCTAAGGAGTCTTCTGGCTGAACTTCTTCCAAGACAGATTTGTTGGTTCTTTTGGTATTGGGGCTTCTGATTGAGCCATGGTACACACACTATTCTTCTCCAATGCGTAGCTGATATGCACAAATTCTTCATTGGTTTTCCTTATTCAATGCCCAACTTTCACATGCATGTGAAGTGAAGTGATTGAAAATACCCTGGCCTGGCTTAGGTGCACCTTAGTCCTCAAAGTCATGGTGCCTTCCAGAGTGAGTTTGATTCGCACCTGAGACTGAGTCAGCATATTGAGAGGAGAGAGACCTAGCCCTGCTTTGCCTAATTGACTTTTGGGACCAGAAGACGGGCATTTGTTCACACACAATTTTTTTTCCTTTACAAATGAATTGAATCTAGAAGCTGTGGGGAGCTGGACAAGCCTCCCTTTATTTACATAGGTGAGCACAGTCAAGTGCGTGCGTGCATTTGTTTGCATCTGCATCCGTTGGCATTTGGATCCATTCTTCCCTGTGCTCCCTGGAAACCTTCCAGCCTCTTATTCTCTAATTAAGATGGTTTTTAACTTTAATTCCAAAGGTTTAAATTATTTCATTTTTTAGTTCCTCCCTTCTTCCTGTGGGAGACTTGGTTGTGAGAACCTAACCTAGTCGCTGGGACAGATGCAGTTCTCCTTACTGACCAGTGGGGGCAGTGAGAGTAGCTGTGAAGAGTGTATCTTTCCTAGCAGAGAGGAATACTACTGGGTCCAATCCTGGGCTATCCACTTATTAGCTATTTAACATTGCATAAGTCCCCTAACTTGGTGAAAAAAATGAGTGTGAAATAAAACAGATATTACTCTGAGAACTAAGCTGTGCCTGACCTAAGCCACGGTATTTTAAATTATCTCATCTGCATGTGAAAGCTAGACAATGAATGAGGAAGAACAGAGGAAATAGATGCACCTGAATTATACCATTATTCAAAGTACCAAGGACTTCCAGAAGAACAAACAAATCTGTCTTGGAAGAAGCATAACCAGAATGCTCCTTAGAAGCAAGAGTGATGAAACTTTGTTTCTTATATTTTAGACACCAAAATATGGTCTCGTATGTTATCCGGACCAATCCCTGGAACAGGGCACCATCTGTGGTAGAGAGTTAGTGATTGAGGAAGACCTCCCTCAAGGAGATGGATTGATACAGTGGCTGCACCATAGCAACAATTGTGAGGGTGCCACAGGGCGGGGCCGTGTTTTGTGCTGTTGTACACTGGGTCTTTATGAGTCAGAGCTAAGGCAACAGCCCCTAACAACAAGTCACGCAAATGCCCTAATATGGCTTAGTTTCCTCTGTTACAAACACAAGGACTGCTCGACCATAACGACCACCAGCTGCTGTTGACTCATCCCAACTCTCAGTGACTCCAGGCATGTCAGAGTCCAGCTGTGTTCTACAATGTTTCAATGACTGATCTTTCAGAAGTTGATCACCAGACCTTTCTTCTGAGGTGCTTCTGGGTGGACTTGAATCTTTCAGTTAGCAGCAAAGCATACTAACTGTTTAGACCACTCAGAGAATTATCATAATACAACTTAAGGGGATGGTTATTGTTGTCGCCAGTAAGCCTAGTCCAACTCAAGGTGACCCTGTGAGAGGATGAAATTGATGCATGGGAAGCAAGTACCATATTTTTTGGACCATCAGACACACGTGACCATAAGATGCAGCCAATTTTTAGGGCAGGAAAATAAGAAAAAACATTCTGAACCAAGTAGTACCAGTATACTAAAATATTTATTAAAATAAAGCAAAATATGAGAATATCTAACTGTAAGCTCAACAGTGGTGTTAAGAAATATCATCATTTTCATTAACAAATGAGGGAAGGTGTACACTGTGATGATGATGGGGCCTGACTGACATTGAGACTTCAGGAGGCAAGACTTCCCCCGAACATACAGCAATCCACGGCATGCAAACAGCAGCAGACAGTAAGCGGGTGCATGGGATCACAAACAAATGTTCTGGAGTACCACACCTTTGAACCATCAGGTGCACCCTCATTTCCCCCCCACTTTGAGGGTAAAAAATGAGTGTCTTATGATCTGAAAAATATGGTGACCCACTGCCTGGAGCATGGTAAGCACTCAGAAAATGATAACATTTGATACGGCCATTTTCTTGTGTTGCTGCAGCTGGTACTGTCACAACTGCTCTGTGGGAAATGACTCCCATACTGTGGTTGTCTTAAATCCCCAAAGACAAGAGCTCAGCAGGGAGAGAAAGGATGGAGTGACAGTGGTCTTAAAAACACTGTCCATATATGCTCCATCCTCTTCCCTTTAAAAGGTAGCTATCGGTTCCTTTCCTTGAGTGTGATCTGGACTTAGGACCTCACTTCTAACAAACTGAATGGCAGTGGCCATTTGTCACAGGTGACGTCAGACTGTCTTAGGCATGCGTACTTTCTCCTGGACAAAGCCATGTTGTGAGGAGCCTGATAGGCCTATTCTGTGGAGGATCAAGCCATTGTTTTCTGAGCCTCAATCATAACCTCAAGAAAAAACAAACAATTCTCCAAAAAACAATTGCTACTGCAAGGACTCTGATTCATAGGAAACTGCGTTCCACATGTTCCCCCCACCCAATGATTTTATTGAGGGGCTCTTACAGCACTTATAACATTCCATACTTCATTTGTATCAAGCATATTTGTACACATGTTGCCATCTTCATTTCCAAATATTTTCTACTTGAGCCCTTAGTATAAGTTCCTCTTCCCCCACCCCTGCCTTTTTAATAAATCATCTTATTGGAGGTTCATACCCACATGGTTTTTAGTGGATGAGTTTTAGGGAGCAGACCACCAGGCTTTTCTTCTGAGTGTCTCTGGGTGAACTTGACCACTGATGCTCTCCAGGGATCCCTTTTGTATCTCTAGTTGAACAGCATTTCTGCCTAAGTCAAACAATGAGCACAATTTCAGCCTGATAGAGTCGTGGCATACTAGTAGGTCGCTCTTTTGTTGTATGGCTAAATGTAACTCAAAAATCTTTCTCTTTTTTCCTGTCCACATAGAATGACTTTATTTCCAGTCTCCCTGACAATTCGACAGGGGAAATGTGACTGGTCGCTGGTCAAGGGAAGCGAGTTTTGAAGTGGGGCCTGCATTCAGGCCTGATCACAATTCCCCCCTGTTGGTTGTCCACGATCTCTCTCTTTGTTTGCCCTTGGGAGTGACTGTATACGCTACATTGAGATGATAGCATCATGAATGATCCTTGAGTAATGACCTGAGAAATAGTCTCCCAGGAATGTCGTTCACTCTCATCAGGGCCTGTGATATTCCTGCATTTTCCATCAATGCTTGTGACTGTAAGAGTCTGAAGAGGGACTTAAGGACTCATATTGGACTTACAGACTTGAGTGGTAGAGGGCTGGGATGCTGTTCTGATGTACAATTACTTCTTAATATAAAAATTTTTCCTGCACATGTATGAGTGTCACCGGTTTTGTTTCTGTAGTCAACCGGCCCAGCACACCTCATATGCATGTCTGGAAAGTCAGTTATTGAATAAGGAAGACTGAAGAAGAATCAATGAATTTGAATTATGGTACTGGCGAAACATGTTGAAAGCACAGGGACTGTCAAAAACAATTAACACACCTGTCTTGGACAAAGTACAGTCAAATTGCTCCACAGGGGCAAGGATGAGGGGAATCTGTCTCGTGTACTTTGGGCGTGTTGTCAGGAGAGGCCAGTTTCTGCTGAAGGCCATCAGGCTTGGGAAAGTAGAGAGGCAGCACAAGGAGAGGAAAGTCCTCAACAAGATGGATTGACACTGTGGCTGCAGGGGTGGACTGTGATGGACTGTGATATTTATCACAGCAGTTGTGAGTAGGGCGCAGGAATGGGTATTGTTTTGTTCTGTTGTCTGTAGGGTCACTGTGACTCAGAACCACACAACAACTACAAGAAATGTTTGCAACTTCCCCTTCTGTATTCATGCCTCTCTTTGCAGTGTGGGTACTTGTGAATATCTCAGCCTCGTCTGCCAAACCTACAGATACCCATGGATATAGTTCCATTCTCCTCCACCTGTTCAGTTTGTGTATTTCTCTCTGCTTACACTTGCAGATTATTGCTGCTGCAGGATTGTTTACTCTGTTCCCTTTAGCCCTCAAATTTCTCTGTGTCCTCCTTTGTCTTCATCATTTTGTCTTCTCCTTCATCCAAGTTACTATGTGTCCACCCCCCAGGTAGTGATTAACTTATTCTGTCCTCCATCCCTGGTAACCATGGATGCTCCCAGTAATGTTGCTCAACTCCCATCAGACTGATGCTCACAAGATTACCCAATAAGGGGAAGAACACAGCCATTGTAGCATCTCCTATCCCTTTCTGTGGAAGAAACCTGTTCTTGACTTTGAAAAGTCAGAAAAAGGGTCCTCACACAAACAGAAACATAGCAGAGTGGCAATAGAAGTGTCACAGAATGCTTGTCTTTTGTTGATTGACTTATTTCACCTAGTATAATGTCCGAGACCCCCTCCCTGGCCCCCCTCCCTCCCCATCTCCAGCTCCATGTTATGAGGAGAATTGGACCTGGTCTCGGGGGTTTCACAAAGAGAGAGGAGGCAGGGCAGCAGGGTGATAACATGAACAATAACCGCACATCCTGAGCTGTCAGGCTGCTGTCAGCTCTCTTAGCCCGAATCCATAATCCCCAGAGCAGGCCAACAGACCCACGGGTCCTCATTAGTCGTTGTGGGCGGCATCCACTCACTTGTGGT
The DNA here is from genome assembly GCA_004026705.1 of Nesogale talazaci. Taxonomy (NCBI): domain Eukaryota; kingdom Metazoa; phylum Chordata; class Mammalia; order Afrosoricida; family Tenrecidae; genus Nesogale; species Nesogale talazaci. The sequence continues at coordinate 29,545 of PVJH01012688.1, forward strand.
GAGGGATCATTGGTAGGGGTGAAGAGCTCAAGTGCTGGACCAGAGGGATGGCAAGCTCACTGGGATCTTTGCTGACTTCTGCCACACTTTAAAAAAAGCAACACGCAAACATTTCTGAACTCCCTCTTAGATAAACGGAAGAGGCCCTTGGTGGAGGCCATTTGGGATTTAAAAACCGAATGGTCTTTTGATACCCTGGACAAGGCCGGTCTGCAGAAGAAGGAGCGTGCACCCATGCACGGTTGTACAGGTGGGGCACTGGGCCACCCATTCACAAGCTGCTCTTCCATCCTGCTCCCAACACTCGGCTGCTTGACACCATGCCAAGGCGGCTGCCATGTCTTTGTCCTTCCTTTGTTTTCCTTTTCCCTATAACTCAGAAGAAATTAGGTTTAGGACTTGGTCTAATTATGACAGCCAAGAAAAACCCATATTCTGCATTTGCTAGTAAAGGCGCCCTGTGGTGGAGTGGGTTATACATCCGCAGCTGGAAGCCACCAGCGGCTCTGAGGGAGAAAGAGGAAGTTTGCTGCTCCAGTAAAGATCGACAGCCCCCAGAACCCCAGCAGCAGCTCCACCCTGTCCTGCGGGATCGTGACGAATCGGAAGTGACTGCACCTCACACAGGCAGAATAGAACTATATTCTCTCGAGTTTCAAAGCTGGGACCTTTTGAGAAGAGATGGCTGGGATTTTTTGCACCCCCTCCTCCCCTGGAGTCCCTGGATGGGTTAGAACAATCAAAATTTGATTAGGCAGTCTTGCATTTAACTGCATTGCAATTGACTCGATGGCAGTACATGTGAGGTTTTCTTGAGTTTTGAGTCATCGCTAAGGATAAGCGATGACTTTTTATGAGAAGCGTTCCTATCTCCCTTGCGTCCACCATCACTCTTGATGGGGCTTGTAATCCACTCACCCCTCTCTTTCACCCAGGTCTCCTTGATCTTTCTTCCTCCATCTTTCAAAAGCTCTCCCTGCCTCCTCCCTCCCCTCCCTCTTGGTGTTTCATTTTACTTTTCTTCCTCCTTCCTTCCTCTCTTCTTCCTTCTGTGTAGCTTCTTCCTTGCCTTCTCTCTGAACCTAGGGCCCCAGGGTTGAGTTATTCATAGTTCTCCCGCCTAGCAGATTATTCTTGCACAATGTTCCCTTTTGTTTTATTACTAATTAATTAACCCCCTTTTATCTCATACCTCTCCAGCTCCCTCTTCCTCTAAACCGCCTGGCAGCGTCTCTAATGTGTCTAGTTCACACTCCTTTCTTCATACACATTCTGTAAATGGAGAGACGTGCGTTTTTCAAAACAGCTCCAATTCTGCTATTGAGTAGGTATTTGTAAAATGCGGGGTTTACTGAGAAGATTGGGCAGATGAGGAAGAGCATGTCTAATGCACACAACACACCAACCAGAAGCAGATACCCCCCTCTTTTCCTCTCTCAAAGTACCCTGGAGGTGCTGTGGATGCCAACAGTAAGGTTGGTGGTGTGAACCCACCATCCATTCCGCAGGAGAAACAGGAGGCAGTCTACTACTTCTGTAGAGATTCCTAGTCATGGAAACTCGTCTACATAGAATGGATTCGCTGTCGGGGGCTTGTGTTTGTTTATTCTTTTCCCTCAAGTTCTCACCTGCTGAAAAAACCAGTGGGTTGTCATTCAGCTGATGTTGACTCGGGTGTTTTAGAGTAGAGCTGTGCTCCCTGACCTCTGCATGGCTATGACCTCTTGGAAGCAGATTGCCAGGCCTTTCTTCTGTGTTGCCTCTGGGGCATTTGGAATTGTGAACCTTTCAGTTGTTCGTTCAGCACCCACAGACTCCCTCTTCTTCTACACAGTGCCCCGCCTCCACTAGTCTGCCCATAGACTTCTCATGTACAGAAAAGTTTGGAAATCACGGACTACAAGGTGTAGTCTCAGTTTCCAAGTTAGGATGTGCAGCCCTACTTGCTACAGGTAAAAGTCTAGCTTTTGAATGACAACCGGCTGAGTTGACATCAGAACCCAACACTTTCTAGCTTCTGACTCAGGCCAATCATTCACCGTGGACCTCGTGCTTAGAAGCCCAACACCTCACCCACCTGGGCTCCCTCAGGGGCAGTTCTGCGCCCTCTCTTGGGATGGCTGTGGGTGCAATACATTTTGCCTTTATTGAAGCAATAAGCTAGTGCAGGGGTCAACATGGCGTTTTTATATTATGTGAACAGAACAGCCAGATCTTTAAGTATTTTGTGCCTTGCAGGCTAGAGTTTCTGTCATATAAATCCACTCCCTTCTGGTCGCCCCCCCCCCCCCCCAAGCCTTGAAGGCCTTAAAAACCATTATTAGCTCATAGTTGCATGGAGACACCCTAGGCTGCCCAGGTGCTCTGGACTGGATACAATCAGGTATGAAGCATCCCAACATGCATGCCGGGGTCGAAGGTGCTCAAGGCAGCTCCTGTTGTGAGGTTGGCGGTTTTACCTGCCCACCTTCACCTCTGACTCTGCCCCTTGAGCTGTCTACCCCAGCCCTGGTTAGGGCTGTGCCCTCATGTCTCTGTGGCCTGCGCTCAAACTCGAGCACCCTCCCAGCCTCACCCTGCTGCCATCTCCCTCCTCCATGAGGGTCAGCAGGGCAGATGCCACATTCACCCACTGACTATCAGCATGGGCTGGCAGTCCTCAGCTGGCCGGCTCTCAGCTGGGCTCCCGGCTGACCAGGGCACACTTCCGCTGGGCTCCTCTGACTCCCAGAGAAATGAGCAGAAGCCTGCTGGGGTGACTCACAACCCAGAGGACACACAGATTGACTCTCGGCAGGCCCACAGGCTCTGCCAGGCTGGCTGAGGGGGTGGTGGAAGTGGACGGGCCACTGCCCACATTGTCCTCTTCTTGCTGGGATGGGGCAACCTGAGGCCATCTCTTGGCCTCAAGCTTCCGGGACAAGCTGTGAAATGATCCAGGGGGCAGTTAGGTCTCCTCAGGGGGCCTTCAGTCATGGAAAGGGGGGGGGGGCTGCCCTGCCCCTGGTCTTTGCATGGAGGCACCCTGCCTCGAAGACAAAGTCCTCTAGTGGCTATAAGACATTTCAGGCCTCAGGAGTCTCTCAGCTCCGCCTCACCCCCTTGTGAGTCCTCCTTCCAAGTGGATTGTTAAACACTGCAGCTGAGGTCCCAGCCTCCTTTATCTTCACTTCGAGGGTAAAGTTCAGCCTCTGAGTCCTATGAGAAGCAGCCCCGGGGCACAGTGGTTATGGGTTGGGCTGCTGGCTACAATGTTAGAGGTTGGAAACCACCAGTCACCCTATGGGAGACAAATGAGGCTTTGGACCCCAGTAAAGATTTACAGTCTTGGAAATCTACAGGGGCAGTTCTAGCCTGATATATACCGTATATTTTGGATCACCTGACCATCAGACTCACCCAGTTTTTAGAGCAGGAAAACAAAACAAAACAAATATTATGAACCAAATAGTACCAGTATACTAAAATGTTCTGGGGTACCACATTTTTGGACCATAAAACCCATCCTCATTCTGCCTCCCCCCACTTTTTTTTGGGAAAAGTGTGTCTTATGGCCCCCAAAATATGGTAGATAGGGTCACTGTGAATTGGAGGGTCACTCCGACTCAGTGACCCCAATGGCATTGAGTTTGGTTTTTGAGGAGCCCCCTGATGTAGCCGTCCCCTCTCCCACTCTGGCCAGCACCCCTGGCTCACATCTGACCTAAGTGCATTGTCTCCCACAGTGCCACACCCACACATATTCTTTTCTCAGACTCAGATGATGCGTTTTTTTTTTTTTTCACTTGCCACCCAGGAGTGACTTCCTCCTTGGTGTCTTCTCTGGTTTCCCCATCTGAGTCCTCCCTTCCCTCCTCTGCCTCCTGCTTCCACGAATGTAATCATACTGCCACAGGGCTCCTGGGCGAAGCACTGGCTCTTTGAACGCACCCTAAGTCCTCAGAGGAAAGGCTTAGGGATTGGCGTGGGCAAGGGCACGGCCTTGGAAACACCCACGGGGTGCCGTTCTCCTCAGCCAGAGTCAGCTCAAGGCCAACTGGCAAGGAGAGCAATCACACTGGGTGTAGACAAGGTGTCTTAAGAGCCTGGGTGTGAATTCCAGCTCAAGCTCTCCCTGTCTGTGGATGTCAGCTTAGTTCCTTAACCTCGCGGAGCTTCAGTCTCTGAACCTGTAAAGCCGAAAACCCAACGCCTAGTGCTGAGCAGATGCAGACTGAGAGCACCCTTATAGGACAGGGGAGCGCTGCCCTTTGGATTTCTGCAACTCTTTACAGGAGCAGAAAGCCCGTTTTTCTCCTGAAGAGAGACTGGCGGCTTCGAACTGTAGACCTTGTAGATCGCAGCCCAGCCAGTAAGCCCTGTGTCGCAGGGCTCCCAATTCGTGACAGACTAAGGCAGATCAGACGCTTTCCTTTCAAGTGTCTTCCGGGTTAGCCTGGTGACCTGATTCCTCCACCAAAGTGCTTTCATGTGGGGCAGCCCCGAAGGTTGCGACTGTCCTGTCTGAGCATGCTAGGTGCGCATGGCAATTATCCACTTGCTGTAATGGGATGTTTCCTCACGAGGGAAAGGGCTCGACAGAGGCAGGGCATCAGGAAGGAAAGTAGAGTTTAACTATGGGCACGATACAAGATAGCTATCTAAATTTATATCTATCTATCTATCTACCTATCTATTGATTCCAACATCCTGTTACCATATCTCATATCCTTAAGGTAGATTCTTTGGGCAAGCTGTGGAATTTCCAGCCTTGCACAGGGTTGGGGAGAGGTCTCATGAGAACTGGGTGAGATGATGCCTGTAAATTGCTTGGCACTGTGCTTGGTGTATAGTCTAACTCTTAAGATATTCATCAACATCCTAATGGTATGACAGTGTGTGCTCTTGGAGAGCAAGACCTCTTCATCTTGGGACTGTCCCCCCACCTCCCTCCCAGGTACCTCCCCCACATCCACACCTCACAGGGCCTGGCATATATCAGCTCTTACATTAGCTCTTATCTGAAATGCTGTTGAATGCATGTCATGGGGAGAACCTGGCCACTCTGTCTACCCAGATTTATCTCTGCAGGATGCTTATTGCAGCAGACATTCAGAGAGTAAACTACTGAAAGCAACCTACAATCCCATGATAAATGATGGCACTACTTGACTGTGAGTCCTCCGCAGCTATTAAAAACCATGAAGTCACCCTGTAAGTGCTGACATAGGAGAGTAGCCAAGACATATTCTGGGGGGAAGGGGGAGTGCAAGAACATGTTAGTATGCAAAGTAAGAACCTATTTGTGCATGTGTGCATGAGTGTGTGGGCTTAAAGGACATTTCTAAATCTTAAAGGAGTCCAGCAGTGCACTCAATTCTTAACCCAAAGATCTGCCATTTGAGCCCACCCAGTGGCTCTCAGGCAGAAAGTCCCACTGATCTACTCCCCTCTATACAGTCTCCAGCCCCCAAAGCACAATGGAACACCTTAGTCCCATCATGAGTCGACGTTCACTGGATATTTTCTAGCAACAATGAGTATAAGAGAATCATAACCAAATTGTTAACATTGTGGTCTCACAAGTGGATGTGCTTCCAGGACTCTTCTGTCTTAGGAGTGAGAAAAAGAAAAACCAGAGCTTTCACTGTGAATTTTCCACCAAGGGCCAGCAAACGGTAGCTCTCTGGACAAATTCCTGTTTTAGTAAAAGTTTTCTCTAACACATCCATGTCCCTTTATCTTATTGTGTCATTGGCTGCTTTTAAGTTTCCATCACTCAATTTTCAGGTGCTGTGGAGTTGCCGCAGATGCATAATGATCCTATGAAATGGTCCTCCAGCCTGCCCATCCTCACCATTGTGATACTTGAGCCCATTGTGGCAGCCACTGTGTCCATCCATCTCATTCATGATCTTCCTTTTATTTCTTTTTCTCTTTTCCCCCATTAACCCTCCACTTCACCAAGGATGGTCTCTTTCTTCATGGACTTGTCTTATCGCACAACATGTCCCAAAGACATGAGACCAATTCTTACCATCCTTCCTTCAAAATTGCATCTTGGCTGTAGTTCTCCCCAACCAGATTAGTTCATTCTTCTGAAAGCCCACAGAACTTTCCATTTTCTCCACCAACACTATAATTACAATGCATGAATTGTTCAGGTACCACATGTCTGCAAGATGACTGACAACGCCACACCTTGTGTCAAGTGCACCAGAGTCCTTAAAGTGACATCTTTGCGTTTCAACTCTTGAAAGAGGCCTTGTGCAGCAGATTTGTCTAATGCAATATTATCATTTAATTGCTTGACTGCTGTTGCCACGAATGTTGATTGTGGCGCCACATAAAGGGAAAGATTTGATCACTTAAGAACTTTTCTCCTTTTATCGTGCTATCAATTGGTTCCACTGAGAAGATGCGATTTTATTTACATTGAGATGTATGTTATATTGAAGCTTGCGATCCTTGATCTTCATCAGCAAGGACTTCACTTTCTCTTCACTTTCAGCAAGCAAGGCCGTATCACCTGCATTGTTAGTAAGCCTTTCTCCAGTCCCGGTCCTCAGTTCTTCTTCATATACTCCTCACTTCAGTTTCTTAGCTGCAGAGAGAATAAACATGGCAAAAGGATAATCTTCAATTTCACTTCTCTCATATTCAAAACCATGCACTACCCCCTTGTTCTATTTAAATGGAGAACTTATGACTTCTGAAGCCTGGACTACTTCCTATCTGGTCTTTGACAGAATAAGTTTACCAATCTCTGCTTTATTCTTCTAGCAAAATTCAAAGAAAAGTTAACATTAATTCTATTCAAAGTATATGAGTACATAGAAAGCTTAATCCTGATATAAAAAACCAGGAGATGACACCGTTAAAAAAGAAAATAATCCCACATGATCACTGATGCAAACATTCTAAACAAAATCCTAGCCAGTAGAATCTAGCAATGTATCACAAAAATATATTATGGCATGGCCAAATGGGATTCATACCAGGAATTAGGATAAGCCAGCATTAGAAAAGCAATCACCTTTGTCAACTACATTAGTGAAAACAAAGGAAAAGGGTCAAATGATGATATAAATTGTTGCAGGTGAAGCATTTGACAAAATCCAACACCCATTCTTGATAGAAACACTATGCAGGATAGGAATAGAAGATAAATTCCTCAACATAATTAGGTTGTTGTGTTAGTCGGGAAAGATGAGAGAAATAAATTCATAGACACTCATATGTGTGTAAGAGAGAACTTTATATCAAAGAGCAATTGTTCATTAAGAAAGCATCCCATCCCAGTCCAGGTTAAGTCCAAAAATCTGGAATTCGCCCATATGTCCATTACCTGTCTATAACTTCTTCTTCAGACCCACACAGTGCATGTAATGATGTGGGATGCAGGAAGAAAGGTTCACAGGCCAGTGGGTCCAGTGGCTGTGGAAGCATCTTAGCGCTGGTGTGGGTCTCCATGTGGTTCCTCCAGTTCCAGAGCTCTGTCACTGTAGCACATCTGGCTTGTCAGCAGGAAAATGAACCAGAGAGTGTGTCTGACCTCCAATGAGCTTCTCATGCCTCCAATTGAGGTCATCAAGCTGTGACCTGTTTGATAGATTAGACTCCACCCCTTTGCAAGTTGACGGGAGTTTATGTAACTACCACAGTTGTACAGACCAAACCCATGGCCAACATTACTCTCCATGCACAGAGACTGAGAACCCTCCTCTTGGAAATAGGAGCAAGCTAATACTGCCTTTACCACCACTTCTATTCAATATTACATTGGAAGTCGTGGGCAGAGCAATGGAGCAAGAGAGGAAATAAAAAACATTCAAATTGTCAGTGAAGAAGAAAACCTATCTCTGTTTGCAGGTGATATGATTCTCTATACAGGAAATCCTAGAGACTCAATAAGAAAACTGCTAGTACTAATAGAAGGATGCGGCAAAGTGGCAGGGTACAAAATTAGCATACAAAACCCAGTTAGATTCTTCTACAGTCTACACTGACAAAGAGAACTCTGAAAAGGAAATCAGACGAGCAATACCATTTACAAAAACCACACCAAGATGAAGTGTTTAGAAACAGAGCCTAGAGGAATAAGAGCCATGACATGAACAGATCCTCATATATGCAAAGCCTGTTCACTGTCGAATTATTCACGAGAGCAGAGAAGTAGGTGCTTCCCTCTAGTCCCATGGGTCAGAACACTTAGCTTCCTCAATTAAGTGTATGGCGCTACCCTGCCACAAACGAATCTCCTGCCTGAAGACACTGCTTTCTCACCCTCTGGACCAGGAAGGACCATCCTTTTATCGCCTGCTCTTGGTGTTGCTGCCTGAGCTGCTAGAGCCTCTCTGCTGACAGCTTCTGTCTCCTGGACCAAGAAGGTTCAGTATGCATGCATCCTGGAGCCCAAAGGATGTGAGCCACTATTAGATGAAAGTCAGAGTGCCCCCATTACTGCTTCTGAGATAGTTCATTTTAAACTTAGCAGGATGGCAAAACTGACTAATCCCCCTTGTTACGGTCCCAAATACCTTATTAGCATGGTCTCATCTAGTTATTTGGTGGAATTTACCAAGACAATAGCTAGAAGAGTCACAGCAAATAATTCACTATATCATAGCACTTCTTAGAACCACAAACCATATAGAGTCGAAAAGCAATACTTACTCAGGGATAAAGCTCAGAAGACTCGATGGGTGTGTTAGTCTGGGTAGACTAGAGAAACAAATCCAAGGACATTCATATATGTGTAAGAGAGAGTTTATATCCAAGAGTAACTATATTTACAAAACACCCCAGCTCAGTCCAGATCAAGTCCATTAATCCAATATTGCCTCATTATGTCTGATACCAGTCTATAAATTCCTCGTCAGACTAATGCAACACATGCAATGATGCCGAGTGCAGGAAGATCACAGGTGTGGGTGGAAAGTCTTGTGGATCCAGTGGCATCCCAACCCTGGTGTGAGTCTCCACATGGCTTTTCCAGCTCCAGGGTTTTGCCTCCATCAGCATGGCTCCATGTAGCTTGTCAACAGAAATGTTTCTCAGAGAGTGTGTATGTCCCACATCCAGGGAGGAAGACAGGAGCTCCTAGAATCCTCGGGAGAAGGTCATGCCCACACAGCGGCACCATTGGCTATGACCTGATTGACCGGCTAGACTTTACCCCTTTACTCAAGCTGGCAGGAGATTACGTAACTGCCGCAATGGAAGAGCAACAAATGGAAATGGTAATTCAGGAAGGAAGTGGGGACAGTGACACTGTAGCGGTTGCAATCAGTGTCACAAAACCAAATGCATTGAGTGGAAAACCAACTTGCACATTTTCGCCGAATTGAAAAAATGAGACGAGATCAAGGTACTTTTTGATGGGAGGAGCCAGAAAGCCACATTACATTGGGTGTCTACATAAAAAAAACCAAACCAAATCCCACACCATTGCTATCTAGTTGATTCTGATTCCTAGTGACCTCAAAGACCCACAGTAGAACTTCCCTGACTGGCTTCCAAGGGAATAAGCTTTACAGAAGCAGGTGGCCTCATCTTCCTTTCATGGAACTCCTCGTGGTCCACACCACCCCCCTTTCACTTAGTTGCTGAACACTTGTGACATCAACAAGGCCCCTGTGAATATGAGTAGCAGTAAACAATGGTGGCCACTCTTATCCTGAATTGATTGCAGTTTTTTTCCCCACCCTTTTAGAACACTGCCTCCTACACCTGAACTGCAGAACCTCCCTTGACCTGTCCTGCTGCTCCCATCCCCACTTTACAGGTAAGGAAATGGAGGCTGGAAGAGTTTTGCTCCACACTGGTCCTTGGGAAAGGAGTAGACTTCCTTATCAACGACCATCTTCTGGCTTTTTGAAATGCTCCAGGCAGCTGTCTTCTTAGTCCCTGTTGCTCTTTTCCTTTTTAACGTGAGCCCTGGGAGGATCGTGAACTGTTTTTGTCGATCCCATGTCTGGCCACTAATCAGGTGCACACATACTGTAAATGCATGTTGACTATGGGAGACGCTTGTTGGAAAAGACACAATGAGTGGCAGCACACTGGACAAGTGCCACTTTCAACTTCGGCCACTCATCAATCAAACTCCTTTCCATGTCTGAAGAATTTGCCATCCTATGGGTCTTAGTGGAAGGAAGGACCTGCTTATTAGCTTCCCTGAGAGCCGGATGACACAGTCAGGCAGGCAGGCAAGCAGCAAAGGCTCCATCAATCACAACTGTCTCTCTGGACCTTCATCCCCAAGAGGCAAGGACGAGGGAGGGTTCTCTATTGTGGTGACAACAGTGTCCTCAACTGTTCCATTCTGTGTTGAGTTCTGGAGATATTTACCCTATTTTTCATACCACAAGATGCATTTCCCCCCCACCCCAAAGGTGGGGGAAAAATGAGAGTGCATCTTCTGGTCCAAAGGTGTGGTACCCCAGAACATTTTAGTATGCTGATACTATTTGGTTCAGAATATTTTTTTCTTGTTTTCCTGCTCTAAAAACTGGGTATGACTTATGGTCTGAGAAATACAGATGATGACAGCTTTTTTCTTTATATGTGTTTAAGATGATGGGGAAGAGGGTTCCTTTATGAGCTGTGTGGGATGAAAGGGAAGGTCACAAAAAGCAAGGAAGTGGGGGAGATGAAAAATTTACTCCAGAACAAGAAGGTATGTAAACTTTCTCACTTACTGCCTTAATCAGGACCCCCTAGCAATTCTCCCTTTGCATTTAGAATAAAAGCCCAACTCTGTACCAAGACATGTCAGCTCTCCAGCCCTTTCCTGCTCTTCTCATCTCAAACGTCTTGCCTGCTTGATCATGGCTAGAACTTTGAAGTTCCCAGTCTTTTTTCTGCCTCAGGGCCTTTGCACGTGAAGCTTCAAACACCTGGAATACTCACCTGCCTAATTGTCACCTGATCCTAGTTATCTTTCAGGCCAGGGAAATTTTTTCTGATGCTCCGTTTGAATGAAAATCATCTCCTTTAGTATCCTCTTGGTTTCTTTCATATTTTCTGGCAACTAGTAATTCTTTTATTATGCTTGGGGTTGGTGCCTGTTTTCTCCACTAGGTGGAGAGTGACAGGAGGGCAAAGGCCATGAATCCTCAATGCCAGCATCCAGTATCGAGTTAGGTATTGTTTAATGGGTGAATGAATGACTAACAAAGTAAGCAAGAATCAGTAGTTCTGGTGAATGTTGTTAGGGACGGTGGCATCAGTTCCAACTCAGACTAACCCTACACGTCACATTATAACTCTATGTAGCAAAACACTAAAAGCAAACACTGCTTGGTTCTGTGCCATCTTTAAAATCGTTGCCATGTTACCCTTCACCTCATTGAAGGTTTTCCTCTTTCTTGCTGACCGTTTACAGTACCAAGCATGTTATCTTTTTCCAGGGACTGGCCTCTCCTGCAAAGGGGACCGAAGTATATGAGATGGAGTCTCTCTGTCCTTTCAAGGAGAATTCTGATTTTTTGATGTTTGTTCTGGAAGTCCACGGTAATTTCAATATTCTTCACGTACACCATACCTCAAAGGATCAATTCTCTGAACTTCTTTAATCCTTGCCCAGATTTTACATGCACATGAAACCAGATACACCTTAGTCCTCAAAGTGACATCCTTGTTTGTTTTTTTTTTTTGACACTTTAACGAGATCTTTTGGAGCAGATTTTCCCAGGGATATACCTTAACTGACTTCTTGACTGCGGATTGTGCATCCAAGTAAAATAAGATCCTGGCTATCTTTTCTCCTTTTGTTATGATGTTGCTTATTAGTTCAGTCCTGAGAATTTTTTTTGTTGGTGCAACTGAGCAGAGCAAACCGGAATCTCAAGCAGATTGTCCATTCCCCAGGGTTCCAGACTCCTTTTTTTCAAAATAGCCCAAGTAATTTGGTCAGGTATGTGTTGGACTGCCAATGATGGCCAGGGGTTCAAACCCACCAGCAGCTCTGAAGGAGAAATTTGAGACTGCTCCTTTAAGGATAGATGTACAGCCTCAGAAACGCTTTACAGGGGTGCTATGAATCAGAATCCACTTAGCAGCAGTTGATTTCAAACTATCTCTGTATTCCACATATCTAAATGACTGCCGAAGTTTGATCTCTACACTCGAGGTCATGGTTCTCTAGTGTTGCTATGACTGAAATACTACAAGAGGAGGGCTTTTAAGAAAGAGAAAAGTATTCTCTCACAATTTAGGGAGCAGATGTCTGAATACACAGTGCCTGCTTTAGGGGGAAACTTTCTGTGACTGCTCTGGCAGAAAGTTCTTGTCTCTTGTCTCTTCAACGTCTGCTTCTTTGGAGATCTCCATGTGCCTTAGCATTTATTTTCACCTCATCTCCACTTTTTTCTTGTTTCCTTTCTTTTGTATTTCAAAAGAGATGGACTCCAGATACACCCTGCTTCATTCGCATCACAAAGACAATGCATTTCCCAACAGAATGACAAGCACAGGGGTAGAGGGTTAAGATTTGTAGCACGTATTTTGAGGGGATTCGATTCAGTCCATAATGAGGTATTACTTAAACTCCTTTCCTATCTCAGTGCCTTTGCTCATGATCAGCCCTCAGCATGTCTTCCTCTGTGGGCAGTAGTCTCATAACCCATCAGGTTCTCATCCATGACCTTCAAAGATGCACCTTTAACTGTGTCCCTCCCGTCTTGACTTCTAATCCTCTAGTGGTCTCTAATTCTCTATGTCTGGGGCAAGTCTTGATACACAGTCCAGCCCTGGTTGCTTGTAGGGTCAACTCTGACCCACAGCGAATCCACAGGTATCAGGAAAGACATAGGGTTTTCAATGGTTGATTCCTTCCCACCCCCCAGGAATAGATCACCAGGCCTTTCTTTTGAGGCATCACTGGGTGACCCAGAAAAGTTTGGTTAGGATGTGAGCATCTAACTGTTTGCACAACCCAGGGACACAGAGTAAGTGTCATGCATCTACTATGTGCCAGGTGTTGACTGGAAACTTGGTATACATCATTTCAGTCAATTCTGTGGGCTGTTTCCCAGAGGCACTTGTCACCTGCCTTGGCTCACACAGTGAGTAACACCTGAGCTTGGCCTTAGATTCTGGCCAATGTATTTCAGGTCACCTTGGTCTTGACTACTGTGCTGTGCACCATTCTTCCTGGCACATCAAGAAAATGCCTGGGCCCCCCTCACTCCACTCTCAGCCTTGGGGCCCTGGAGCAGGAGTTCATTGCAAACCTCTGATTTGTTCCCGGCTTTGAGCAGGGTACTCCATTTCTGTGGTGGGGGACCGTGGATGGCAAGGGCCTTTCGAGACCTGCAGGTCTCAGAGCCCCCCTATTTGCATGCTGCTGGTGCCCTGGCTGCCTGCATGACAGCCTTGCTGTCACGTAGCGCTGGACCGCAGGTGTTCCGCACCAGACCCTCTTTCAGGATGAAAATGCAATTATGACTGCACAGTTGGCAGACTTCATCTCCATTCCTGCCTTGGGAGAGGGATCATCAAAGGGCAGCTGAATGTGGGGCTGCACGTTCCTCTGTGTGTGTGTGTGTGTTGGGTTAACCCCTGTATGCCTGAAAACCGCTAAGGAGAGAGAATTAGCACCTCTGCTAGTGATTTTGAGGAGCCTGCATGGCAGAATGGGTTACATGCTGGACTGTTAACTGCCAGCTCAGCAGTTCGGAATGACCAGTCACTCCTTGGGAGAAAGATGAAGCTTTATACTCCTCTAAAGAGTTACCGCTTTAGAAACCCACAAGGGCAATTCTACTCTATTCTTCATGGTTGATATAAGTAGGGATCATGGGATCATGTGCTATTGTTTATCTCCATGGCTCTTGGAATATTCCTTGCCTTCTCCTTGAGGTAGAGTCGTCACATTTATTGAGAACTTATCTGTGCCAAGTACTATGTGGAGGACACTGTGTAGAATCTCTCTGAATCTTCGTTACCATCATTGTGAATTTGCGCGATTGTCAAGCTCATGGTGCATGAAAGAAAAGGGACACAGAGAAGCTCAGACCACCTAGGAAACAAGTATTCAAGACAGGGATAAACAAGGGGAGTTGGGCTTCCTATCCCCCCATCAACTGTTGGCATTCCAATAGACTTGACACTGCTCTTCTATTTTTAAGCAGATCTGGAATCCTATCACTCTGATGCTGTAACAGATGTTACTACTATGTAACTGCCCAAGTTCTTTCATGGCCATCATTGTTCCTAGCTAGGAGAGTCAACGTTATGAAACTTTGACAGATGTCACCAAATTGTAGTTGCTTAGCACAACTTTGCTGCTTCACTAATTGTCTGCCAGGGCAAGACTATCTCTTCTTAGATGCCATCAGACTGACTCCTGACACATAGTGAGCTTCTGTGTAACAGTGAAATGTTGCCCAGTTCTGCGGTCATTGCCAAGTACTATGTGGAGGACACTGTGTAGAATCTGAGCCCATTGTTGCAACCACGCTGTCACTCCATCACATTGAGGGTCTCCTTCATTTCTACTGTCCCTCTACTTTACCAGGAAGAACATCTTTCTCCAGCAGTTGGCCCCTCCTGATTATGTGTCCAAAGATGCAAGACAAAGCCTCATCATTTTTGCTTCTAAGGGTGTGTTGGGGCTGTACTTCTTTCAAAACAGACTAGTTTGTCTGTCATGTATTCAACAACATCACAATTCAAACACAATTTAATCCCTCTTTGATTTCACTGTTTCATCATTATTCTTTAGTAATGTATAGTATTCCATTATAATAATAGCATGTCCAATTGTTTCATGTACATGTGAAAATTGGACACTAAATAAGGAAGACAGAAGAAGAATCCATGGACTTGAATTGTGAGGCTGGCATGAAGTGGGCTCAAAGCATTGCATATCAGAAAAATATTTACTTGTATTTCATTGATTGTGTAAAAGCATTTGACCGTGTGGATCATAGACAACTACGGGTAAGTTTGAGGAGAATGGGAATTCCAGAACTTGTGCGTGGCTCAACAGGAAGTCATTTTAACAGACCAGGGGAATAGTACTTGGTTTAAAATCAGGAAATGTGTGTGTCACCTATATATCTTTTCACCATATGTATTCTATCTGCAAATAATTAGAGAGTCAGGATAATGTAAAGAGGAGCGAGGTATCAGAATCGAAGGAAGGCTTATTAGCAATCATCATGCAGTGAAGTGAAATAAGACTTGTTGAAAGTGAAGCACTTGTTCCTGGTGATCAAGGATTGCAGTCTTCAGAATGGACTACAACTCAATGGAAAGAAAACCCACGTCCTCATAACTGAATTAATAGGTAGCATCATGACAGATAGAGAAGAAAATTGAAGCTGTCAAGTATTTCACCTTGCTTGGATTCACACTCAGGGTTCATGGAAGCAACAGTCGAGACATCAGAGATGTGGTGCTTATGTAGATCTGCTCCACAAGACTTCTTTAGCATATGCAAAAGCAAGGCTGTGACTTTGAGAACAACAAGGTGCACCTGACTCAAGTCATTGGTATTTCCCATCACCTCACATGCATGTGCAAGTTGGACATTGAATAAGGAAGATAGGTGAGAAATCAACGAATTTGAATTATGGTGCTGTCAAAAATATTTGAAGTATGATGGACTGCTGAAAGAATGAATGGATCTGTCTTGGATGAATGCTCCTTAGACTCAAGGAGGGTGAGACTTCATCTCACATACTTTGGACATGCTATCAGGGCAAAATGGATTGATACAGTGGCTGCAGGAATAGACAGGAATAACAACACTTATGAGGATGGTGCAGAACCTAGCAGTGTTTTGTTCTGTTTGTACACACAGCCACGATGAGCTTGAATTGACCTGACTCCACCAAATAATAACAAATGTGTCCATAATTTTTCATTGATGATCTTTATATTCTAGAGTTTACTGCATTAGGTCTTTAATCCATTTTGAGTTTGTTTTTCAGACAAAGTGAGGTATGTGTCCCATTTCATTCTTCTGCAAATGGAAATCCAATTTGCTGGCATCATTTGTTGAAGAGACAATATCTTCCCCATTTGATGTTTTTTGGCCTTTCGTCAAAAGTCAGTTGTCCATAAGTGGATGTGTTATTTCTGGGTTCTCTATTCTGTTTCATTAATCTGTACATGCACTATTTTACCAATACCAGGCTTTTTTTTGACTACCCTGACTGTGTAGTTGACTTGGGGGGGGGGTCCTAAAGTGAGAGGCCTCTTATTTTATTTTTACTTATCCTGTATCTCTTTTCCCTCCATATAAAGACAGTGATTAATTTCCCCAGTTCTTTAAAGAATGATGCTGAGATCTGCATTGGCATTACATTATACTTGTAGATTGCTTTGTTTGATATTATCATTTTCACAATGCTAAGTATTCCTATCCATGAACATGGGAATTCTTTAGTTTCATAGGTCTCTACTTTTTTCCCCCTTGGGGTAGCATTCTGTAGTTTTCATTGCACAAGCCTTTTATTTCTCTATATTCCAAAATATTTAAAAATTTTGTCTAGCATTTATAAAAGGTATTGTTCTCTTGATATTTTAAGAGCTCTCTTTGTTTGTATACAGCAACCTGATTGATTTTTTATGTTGATCTTGTACCCTCTTACATTTCCAAAGGTTTCAATTACTTCCAACAATTTTCTTTCCCAGTCTTTAAGATTTTCTATGTAGAAAATTGTATCATCTGCAAAAATCATGGAAATATACATAGTTTTACTTCTACTTTTCCCATTTGAATGCCTTTGGTTTCCTTCTCCTTCTCCTTCTCCTTTTCATTATCATCTTCTCCAAAATAACTCTGCCTAGGACTTCGAGAAAATATTGAATAAGACTGGTGATAAAAGTCATCCTTAAAAAAAGTCATCCTTGTCTGGCTCTCATTGGCAAAGGAAATGCTTTCAGTTTTTCCCCATTGAGTGAGGTTTTTGGCTATTGTTTTTAAGTTTATGGTTTTTATTGTATGAGTAATTTCCCTTCTCTTATTATTTTGAGAAGGTTTTTTAATTAGAATGAATGTTGAGTTTTGTCAAACAAACAAGTTAGGTTTTTAACATTTACTACCACCTTGTGAGTAAGGGGACCTTGGTTTATTTTTCAAAGGAGGAAATTAAGGCCCTCATTGGGACAGTTCTGAGTCCTTCATTGTCAAGTTTTCCCCAGTAGTCCACATGATCATTTGAAACTGCTTCCAACCCTTAATTGTAGACTAGTCTCTTCTCTATGGTATACTAGTTTCTTCTAGGTCATCACTGACTCATTTTTAGAAATAGATTATTATCAGGTCTTTCTTCCTAGTTAACCTTAGTCTGGAAGTTCTGCTAAAACCTGTCCACTATGCATAGCATCTAGCAAAACAATAAAATGTCCTACTCCCACAGTGTAATAAGTTGATAGTTGGGTGGTAGGTAATAAAAAAAATATTCTGACAAGTCAGTGTCTACCAAATGAGTTGTGTCTGTCATATGTCATATGATGTCAAGTGGGCAGAATATTCTGGAAGAAAAACTAAGAAGTATAGGGTAATGTCTTGCTGATGTCAAAGACAGACTGTTTACCATGGAGTCACATCTTATGCTATCATGAATCACTTTGGTAAAAGTCTATAGGAAAATCATCAAGTAAGTTGTTCATATTGAAACTCTCAAAATAAGAAGCATCTCTGTGTTCTGAACACAATACATCTTTAAGACAAATTTAGCAGACTGCTGAGCCATTCACCTCACTTTATACAACCTTAAAAATATCATTGATTTTCCACAGTAATCATTGTTCTATGGCTTCGGTAATTTTCTGAACAATTTTTCAAAAGGATGTGATAAAAGAAAAGAAAAGATGCTTAACGTCCACAATATAAAAGTAAGATGTTAAATCTATTAGTTCCAGAAGAGTTACTGTTCTCATCAAGAAAATTGCTAGTAGCTCAATCGACAATGCCTGTTTTCCCATGATGTTGGAGCCATAAAAACATGGAGATACTGTTTTACTGTTCTTAAAGAAGACATTTATATTTTTAATCTGAATTTTTTATAGATGAAGAACAACTTTTAAGATTCTTGAGTTGTCTCAGAGAACTTTATATACTTCTTCATTTAGGTCCTAACAGACAATGTTAATGATTATAAGGCTTATTAAAGAAGTTAATGGGTTGTAATGCAAGTGAAAAATGCTCAGAATACATTTGCTCCTCAGGACATGGAATAAAGTTCTTTTAGGGCTGCTAACAAATGGCCAAAGAGCACTACTCCCCTCCACTGTAAGTCCCAAGTTGAAAGCTTTCAGCTCAAACCCTGAGGGCCAGCAGACACAGTTTCCCTCCTACAATTAAATGCCCCAAAGCACTATTCAGCAAGCCAGTTTCCTACTCCCAAAGCAACGAGTTTTGCTTGCTCGATGGGCTGGGCAGTCCACTAATTTTTTTCCTGCTCTGACTCTTGGTTCTGCTGCTGCTCCTGTAATGCCACAGCTGTTTTCCTAAGGAGGTTTATTGTACAAAAGTCTTAGGGTCCAGGGGGCACATTCCATTCCTTATCCTTGTTGGTAATGAAACATCCCCTCCCCACAAAGATGGTATTCCAGTGAATCTTGTTCATAATTACTTACAGGTGAAACCTGTCAGAGTGTTCCCCCTCCCTCCTTCTCCCCCCTTCTTATCAGACCCATGCAGGAAAAGGTTTTTTGATTCAGTTAGAGACTTTGGCTAGAGAACCACATTAAATAATTCACTGCTCCTGCAATTCTCCTTTGATGGAGATTAGGTTCTAAAATTAGTGAGTAAGGTGAAAATTGAGTATAAAGAAGTTACTTTTGCAAAGCTCTTAAGTCACGAATAAAATCATGCATGATATATAGCAAAAATCTCCCACCTGTCTGTCAGTTTGTTGTATTGCTGTGGCAGTGGAAGAAGCTACACTACCAATATTTTAATCTCCAGCAGAGGCATTCACAGTGGACAGGTTTCAGTAGAACTTTCAGGTTATGATAGAACTTGTAGGCAATCTGCTTCTGAAAACTTGACAATGAAAAGCATACGAATGACAATAGAACTTTTAGACACTGTGTTAACAGAGATCAACTGCTATAAGAGAGCACCATGCTTGGTGAGGTAGCCACGTGGAGGGAGGCCCTTAGTGAGACGGATGGGCACAGTTCCTTATGCTGGAGACAGTGGCCTAAACTGTCTTACCTGCCTATCTGAGTCATTCACCTAATTAAAGTTTCTACATGTACAGTTTGGTGATACTGATGACATTGTTTGATTTTTGCAACCATGGTGAGCCTCCTTTTCAGAGTTCTTCCTGCCTCTCTAAGTAGACTTGTCTTATCAATGGCCCCTCAGGAAGAGTAGCTTTGACCTAGTTCTTCTACACAATGAAGCTTATGCAATAGTGGAGAGGGTAAATTTGGATGAGTGAAATGGCAAATGGCTATTTCTTCCAGAGAAAAACTATTGTAGACCACACAGGGTGACACAAAAAGAAGGAAAGCTCTCCCTTATGTTGCTAGGTCAGTTTCCTCCTTCTCTTCGTGAGGATCCGTCTCTCTCCCACATGCTACGATGACCTTACCCTTTGTGAAGAAGGACTTTGTCCTTTCCCCTCATGGCTATGGCCTTGTCTTCATGGGAGCAGCCATGTCAAGGCACATGACCATGCCCCAGACGCTTACACCAAGAGGCACACACACACCCATATATATAGCAACAGGAAGTCATTTCCAGACAGTCTCCTAGATATCTGATATTTACAAGATTGATTCATAATAACAAGAAGCCCTTGTTTCCAGCTGAGGAATATTTGTTCCTTCTATTAAAGCCCAGGAGACATACTTGACATAGTGAGGAGAGGTCAATCCTCACCCACAAAGACTAATTCCATTTCTATCATCCCCAGAGCAGAATGATAGTAAACCGAACAAGATAGGCAAGTAGTCTTTCTGCAGCTGCCATCATATCCCTGAAATTAACAGTGGGCAGCATGGTCTGAGAGAAAGAACAAGAGTAAATCCAATGTCACATTTCCTGGTATTGAAACTGAGTATGGAGTGACTGATGGCAGGGTGACCCCTTCCTCCTCCCCGCCCCCCCCCAAATCCTCAATACTCTTTTTCAAGGACTGGTATTGGATGACTGAGTGAATGACACACTTTCTACACTTTGGGAAAGAAAGAGTACTGGCATAGGCCATAACTACATCATTTCCTCTTGAGAGTATCTTGGTCATCACACAGGGTCCCAGTTTTCCAGCGCAATATGGCAATGAAAATTCCCCCTCCCCCCAACCCTTGTCTTCATTACAGGGAACTAAAATCAAGAATGGACCCCCCACAACCATGGCAATCACAGCTATAGAAGTAAGAACTCAGAGGAGATTCTTGACCCAACAGGAAAGTAAATCAAACCCAAGGTAAGAACCCACCGTGCTCTGTACCTTGTCAATAATATAGCTAAGTTCCAGATACTTTACATATTCTCATGCAATATTTATTATCATGATAAGCAATAGCATACATCAGCGTTACCATTATTTTTAAAGCCGGTACTATCATTTAACGAGGTTGAAACAGTGTGACTCAGAACCTGGCTCTAACTTGTCTACTCAATGGTAAATGGCAACAGGATTTGAATGCAGATCTGAACCACCCACATCTTTTTCATACAAGGAGTTGTGATACTTTGAAGGCACCCTCTCCCCACCCTCCCTCTCAAAACTGCTACTTAGTATCTTTATTTTAAATCAAAGTAAACCGAAATTATTTTTTGTTTCAGACCCTTTTGAGAATTGTGTGACAGCTAGAGAGATGGGCGGATGAGAGTTGATTTAAGACAAAGATATCAAATAGCACTTCCTGGAGGAGACATTCTCCCAGGGGAACTCAGCTCTCTAATTTGAAGGTGATAAGCAGACTCAAGAGGATCTTTTCTTACTCTTTCTCTAAGTATCCTTTCTTAACAGTGCAGCATATTTGACTGTCTACTGGTGGGCTGTGAAATTCCCTGAGTACATGTGGACAAGTCCCTGGGTCATGAGGAGGTTAAGAGTAGTAGGAACCATTTCCTCTTTCTAATAGTTATGTTTCAGCCCATAACTTGCTAACTCCTGAAGTAAAACTCTTGGAAGTATTTGGAAGGGAAGAAGTCTCAATCTTTATCTCTCTCTACCCTCAATGGAGAAGAAGGTCCTGATTGCTTTTTAGGCTTGACAGAAGGAACACAAGATATATGAGAAGTATCCCTGTCTTCTGTTTCACAGTCTAGTCTGACTTAAAGCAGACTAGAAAGGAAGAATTCTTCCTAGGCTCCCACATACCAATTGAGTTGTGCCCCAAGTCTGCTTCCAGAAAAGGACCTGGAGGCTCACCTCTCATTGCCTTAAGAAGGCTTTGATTGGCAAGCAGCAATTCTGCTTTCAATTATCTTCCATGCAATCCCATGTGCTCTCAGTGAGTGCTTGGATTAAGTTCCAAACTGGTTGGCTAGAAACTTCGTTGACTCTGGGTTCAGCCCAAAGTGTCCAGCCTGTCCTTCCAGCGATAGGGCCGGCACTCGCTCCTCACTCGTCTCCTTAGCGCATTGACTTTTCAACTTAAACCGAATTCAGAATGAAGAGGCAGTGGTTGCACTTTTCCAGCCTCGTCAAGGCTCAACCTAAGGAAATACACATTGTGACACCAAAGCAATTGTGGAGAAGGTCTCTTTGAATCAGTAAAATTGCCCCAATGGCTAGAACGCATTTGTATTTGTTTATTAACTTTTGTTGTTCATCTATTCATGGCTGGTGATACTGGTTCTCCATTTATGAGACCCTGTTGATTTTCTTTTAAAATAAACCTGTGGCTTGTTACCTTGGTGTTCCTTGGAACCAGCTGAGGAACATCGCACATATGGACGGATGGATTCCACTAGGCACCGGGATTTCTCAAAGCCCTCTCCAAGTGAGAGAAATCCCACTATTTTAAATAACAACAGTGTGTTGCTCCGGAAGCTGTATTGTGTCTGTGAATCACTGGGAGGAATCTTATTAAATGCCGATTCTCACTCGGTGAGCTGTGTGGGGGACTGAGATTCTTCATTTCAAGCACCCAGATGATTTAGACCATCCTCTGAGGAACAAAGCTCTCATTTTATTGGACTTGCTCTATGAGAAATCCTACTGTAAATATGTTTATAAAGTAAATTGTGCTGCCACCATTCTGGTTTTCTCTCCTTTCTCCTCCATCTCTTTTTTCATTTGAAGTGTTATAAATCTGTATCTTTGTGTGGAAGTCTTCTTAAAATAACTCTCACCCATCTCTAGAGACAGTAACTTGATTAGTGGTTCAGGGGGTGTGGCAGGGGAGACGGGGAGCCAATAGTACAAGAATGAAGAAAATGTTCTAAAGCTGATTGTGGTGACGGTTGTACAACTCTTCTTGATGTGATTTAATGATCACCTTGTATGACATGTGAGTTATATGCCAGTAAAATTGCTGAAAACAACAACAAAAACAAAATAGCTCTTTCTCTAGCTGTTCAAAATGAGAGTCATGGTCAAATGATTTCAGCACTTTGGACAGAAACACAGGCCATTGTTTTCAAAGATCAGAGCCTAAGCTGGAAAAGGATCAAGAGTTTCATAAATCTGAGTATAAAAACATTTGCAAGACAATGACCTTGAATATATTACTGGAAGCAGTGCAAGAAAGTTTTTTTTTAAAAAAACATACCATTTTTTAAGCCTTCCTGATAGCAGAGTCTGTATTATTCCATCGATACTTTATTATGCCATCTTGATATCTGGCTTCTCATGAATGAAATTGGGGCATGTCTTTTGCCTAAATATCAACCTTGGATAATGAAAAGGCTAATGAGATCTAACTGATAATTCTGAGGAGAGAGTCTGTGATGTCAGGGAAAGCATGTCAAGTGGTTCTTGGAACAAGACAGGACTGGGCTTAAATACCAATGAATCAATTATTTACAGTGAACTTGAGCAAGTTTAATTTTACTCTCGTGGGACTCAGTTTTCTCATCTGGAGAATGGGGGGTGACAACATTGCCCTTCAAATACAGTGTGAGACTTAAATGAGCTTCCCACCAAATTCCTCAGTAGAGCCCACAAAAAACCCAAGAAATTTGACTCCTTCTATCTTGTCTTATACCACATGGTCGTAATTATAGAATCTGGTGTCAATTTGGGACTTGAGAGGACTAAGAGTGAAGGGTTGGAGTCTAGTCTATCAATCGGCTCACAGCCAATGAGGTCTCTGTGGGCATGGCCTTTTTCTGAGGATTCTGGGAAAACTCTAGTATTTCTTCCTTGGAGGTAGGAGACCCTTTCTCTGCTCGCTTCCTTGGAAATTCTCTCCTGACAAGACTGACTCCTTGTGAGACCTTCCTGAGGAGAGGAGCAGTCACATGCACCTATCCTCATGTAGCCTTGGAAGCCAGAGCAGCAATATGGAGACTCCTGCCAGCGCTGAGATGCTTACAACACCCCTGGATCCAAAGCTTTTCTACCCACTGACCTGTGATCATCCTGCATTCAGTGTCACTGCATGTGTTTAGTGAATCTAAAGAGGACTTCATGGAGTGATATCAGACAATTGGGCTTGGACTGGACTGGGTTGGCATGCATTCTTAATGTACAATTACCCTTTATATCAAACTCTCTATTATACACATATGTGTGTTTATGAATTTGTTTCTCTAGCACACCCTCTTTGGTTAGATCGCTATCCTTCAGCACTCTATTCTTCTTTTTGTTTCATGAACATTTCAGAGCCTTGGTACCTTTGCATCCCTTTGCTTGGCATAGGTTGGTGTGACGATCACTTTTTCATTTGGGTACTGGTTCTATTTCCACCCTTTCAAAATGACTTCCTTTCAATGAAATCTCATGTTGCTCCCACCTGACTCCAATTGCTTGCTTTTTTTTTTTTTTAAACTTTGGAGTACTTACAGCCATCTAAAATGATCTTATTTGTTTCCTGGTATCTTTTCTGTCACCCCCACGACACTGTAAGACTCTTTCAAATACTATTAGTCACATCCATGAATGATAATAGGAATGCCTGGAACGTAAATCAGATTCAACCCGGTTGTTGAGTCCAGTCTGACTCACAGAGCTCAGCAACACCAGTCACCCTAGAGGACAGAGCAGAACTGCCTCAGGTCTGTAAGACCAATTTCCTCTCCATAAAACGAAGCGAGTCATAGCTCCAGTATTTGACTCATGGGGAAATCATTAGTTGACTGTCCCATGAGACCCAGAGAGGGGAGTTCCTAGGTGCCTCCATTGCTGTGGTTGCTTCCCTTCATCCCTCTTATACCATTATCAACAGCATCTGTTACCACGAATTCACATCACACCAATACCTATAGGTAAGGAGTCATGAGAGCACAGTAGTTAAGCACTCAACTGCTAACTGGAGGCTGAAGAGTTCGAACCTGGCAGCTGCTTCATGGGAGAAAGAGGCGGGCATCTATAAAGATGTCCCCTTCAGGAAGCCTCCAATAGAGAAGATGCTAGTTGATGTGGAGAATGGCGGGAATGCAAGAGGAAGTCTTATGTGACCCGAGTGCCACTCCAGACAAAACTTATCTCTTTGGGCCTGGAATCTTCACCGATAACATGGTGCAAAATCAGAGGATCTTTTTGGCCTCATGTAGTGTACTGGGTAATGTGTTGAACTGCTAGCACAAGTTCAACGGTTTGAAACGCCAGCTGCTCTGAGGGAAAGAGATGATGTTTTCTGCTCCTGAAAAGATGTACAGCCTCAGAAGCCCACAGGGGTGGTGCTACTCCGTCCTACAGGGTTGCAACAAATCAGAACCGAATTGACAGCAGCAGGACTGAATCATTGAAGCTTTTTGTTTGCTTTACCTCTATTACTACTAGTTGCCATGTGGAATGATTATTGGAAAGATCCGCTTCATTTTATCAAGAGGAAAGTGATATTATGGATCCGAGGTAGTTCCACTTTGTCCTCCAGGGGTGCTGTGCATCAGAACAGATTTGATGGCCATGAGTTATACCTAGGGTTGCAGTCTCATTTGGGAGGTGAGCCTTTGTTTGGTTAATGAAGCCATCTTCATGTAGGCTTGGATCCTAAGCCTAATGAGTCCTGAATTGCATAAAGAGTAGCATAGACAGAGAAACAGAGAAGCAGACCCAGGGGAGGGCAGATGCCATCTGAAGACAACAGAAGCAGAAGCATCTATAAGCCCAGGAACTATAAGGATTGCTGGTCCCAGAAGCTGACGTCGATGACGAAGCAGGATCTTGTCTCAAGTCTCTCTGCATTGTCATCTAACCTGTGAGAAAAGACATTTCTGCCTTTTAAAGCCCCTCTTGGGGTTTCTGTTATAGCAGCACTAGGTAACTAAGATACTTAATTCAATCTTTTAACTTAATGCCACTGCATTAAGCTTTATTTCCTCCAAGAACCTGGCTGATATACCAATTATTTTGAAATATATCTGGAGCAGCTGATTCTAAGAACTACCCTAAACATGTATGGAGTGGGTAGACCTCACTGTGAAGATTTCATCCTTGAGTTCAAACCAGATTCCTTTGGCTGGAGCTTAATGCTTATTTTCTTTAGTTCCACCTCCAGTGGAACTGTGTAACTCTAGGTAACAAGACTTAATAGTCAGGATGACTCCTTTATGAGAAGGTGTCTCTTTCCCCTGTGTCTCTGTTTTTGTCCTTTTTCATGCTTTTGGGAGCTTGGGGTTGGGGGTGGGTAGGATGGTGGTGACATTCTCCCAATCAGCCCAGGAAAGTTACAGTGTTTATCCCAGTAGACATTAGCCTCTTATCCCCCTTGCTGTGTCTGGCAAGTCCTCGGATTAATTACACACCCTCTATAGAGGCTGAGCTATCACATTTAGCTGAGTGCACTAATAAAAGGATTATTATTTAGCAGTTCAACCTCCATCAACTCACTTGCATCCTGCCTCCCTGAGTCAGTGAAAAAAATTAATGAGGATTCAGTGGCCATGCCTGCTGGCTTCTTTTCAATCCTCTCAGCAAAAATTCTCCCACTTTTCTGGCATTCCACCCCCCCCCCCAACTTGTAAATCAGCTTCATCATCTACATGATTGAAAAGATAAGATTTTGACAACAGTTTGTGGGTGGGTGTCAGAATGGATGGCACTGTGTGTGGAAAAACACAGTGCTTGTTTGAGAGTTGTGGTTAGTATTCTAGATAGAGTCAATTAAAAGAGAAAGTTTACCTCACAGGGAAAGGTCAAGCCAGTGTTTTAATTATGATGCTCTTATAATATACCTCATGCTTGAATGACCTGGACTTGAGAGCTGGAAAATTATGTGATATACTCAATTTGAAAAAGGGCACAAGAATTATACGATCTTTTGGGGGATGAATCAGATTCTTCCAGAGAATGCAATTTGGTGTTGAATGGAGAGGATTCAGGATGAAACACGAGGTAACCTGGGTTCCACTTGGGACAAAACCATTAACTTTGCTAGGTCTGGAATCCGCCTATAAAATGATGCAAAATTGGATGCTCTTTTAAGCTCTGCTACACATAATGGTCCCCGGAGGTATGTAAGCATGGGGGTTATTATTAGTGCCATTTTATGGAGAGGAAATGTGGACTCAGAGTAGTTGAGAAAATTACCCAAGGTCACACAGCTGTAACACAGCAGAGCCTGCATCCAATGACAGAGCTGTGTGACCCCAAATGTTGAGTCCCATGAGTGCTTCTATTGAACGTGTAGGCTGGTAGGGAAAGTTGTACTATTTTCTAGATGAGATCATCAAGGACTTGCTCAAGGACCCACACCTCGTTCGTAGGTGGAGCTCGGACATAAACACATGTCCCAAAGTCCATGCTTTTAACCATTGCACCAAATTTCCACTTACTCTCATGTTATCACTCTGTTGAAGATCTGAGGAAGGCGTGATTAGAGGAATATTCCGATCTCTATTTAGTAAGTGATCGCACTTTGGAATTTAGGAAGAATAAATCATTGGGCTTAACTTCTGAAATAGCTGCGGATGACCGAGCAGCTCTAGTACCTACCACAATGTAGAAACAAGATCCTCATCCCAAAATTTGAGTCAGAGTCCTGCCATTGCTTGAGTATGTTTGACACACATATATATGCCTATACATAGGCATATATATAAAACACCACCTGTACACCATATTAGAATTTATTATGACACAAACAAGTCCAAACACAATAAATCATCTAATTAAGAAAATACGAATATTTACTACTTCTCTATGCTACCTCCCATTCTTTAACCCCAAAGAGACCAAACTGGAGTTTTTCATTCACTTCTGATAGGCCTCCCCTCCCCCCCCACCATGTTGGATCAGTAGGCACCTGATGTGTAAAGTGATCTTTTCCAACCGCTGGGTGCTGGAAAAGTGGAAGTTCATGTTGCCTCCCGTCTGTCTTTCATGATCTGTCAGTCATCCCCACATTTCCTTCCCCATGAGACCTGTCTGTGTATAACATGACAGGCAGGCACATTCAGCCTGCGAGGGGGATGCCAGCTAAGAGTCCTGAAGAAGTGCTGCCCCTCCCCAATAGAAGGCTATTAATTGCTTATGTCCAGTGAAAGTGGCTATTTCCGTGACAGGCTCCAAATGTAAAGACTTTATTTTCAAAACTGACTTAAAAGGTTTTCTTCAAAACAAAAACAAAACAAACTTCTCAGTATTCTCCATAAATATGATATCCATAAGAATTAAATTCCATCAGTCTTTTGGTTATCTGAAATACATTTCAGCAGATAATATATCAACCAAATCCCAAAGATATTCATATGCGTCTTCACCAGAAGGAAGCCACTCAC
The DNA here is from genome assembly GCA_004026705.1 of Nesogale talazaci. Lineage (NCBI taxonomy): Eukaryota > Metazoa > Chordata > Mammalia > Afrosoricida > Tenrecidae > Nesogale > Nesogale talazaci. The sequence goes on from PVJH01012688.1 coordinate 57,338, forward strand.
TGGATGGCCTTTAAGACTCAGATTCCCTTGAAATATTATTTATCAAAACATAAAATATTATCAGAAGGAAAAAAGACCACAATACTATTCAATAAAGTCTCTATTGTGAAGTAATAAGTGAGTGTATGAGGAAAATATCCCAAATGCACACCCAGTTTTTACTTTGGAAAAACATCAGCAATTAATTTGTACATACAATTAAAAACACAGAGGAAGGTACATTGAGAACGGCAGGCATAGCTTCCATTTTACCTCCATTCTCCATAAGGAACTGATTTTTCTCTACAGATATTGCACTTCAGTTCATTCCAGGATACCTAAAGTTAGTATTTATCAGAGCTAGACATTTTGAAAAATAAATATCATATACATATATTCCATATAGGTAGCCTTTGGTCAATGTTCATTCATAAAGGGTTGTGGTGGGATCACATGATGCGCACATTTAATTTAAGCACACAGATTCAACTACATGTGCTTGGCAAGCAAAGCAGCAACAGAATGCAATATACTGAAGGAGCGAGGGGACATCTGGCCACCATTCAGCTCAATGCAACTATGCCCCAGGGAGCATGGGAGAGGGCATGCCAACCTGCTCCTCTCCTTCATCAAGCCGGCACCACGCCCCTCTGGAAGAGTGTGAGCATCTCCGTGCATCAGTATGAGACACTACACTCATGTGATAGGGTTCCTCAATGCAAGCCAACTCTGCCTTGTCTTCAGCTAAAGACACTGAACGACAGGTCTGTTCTCATGCTGAAGAACAACTGAGGTGGGCTGGGTTTCCAAGGAAATGAGCTCTGGGCTGACATGCCACTTCCTCCTGAAGAGTCTGGAAAGAGAATGTTGGCTAGACCAGATTTCTGTCTGTTGCACTGACTTCAGCATACAAACATCGAGGAAGAGGAGACTACTGCTATCGTTTAAAAGGCATAGGGATTAGGATCATCAGAATTAGTAGAACCTGAAATGATGTGAACTGAGATTTGGAGTATTGCTTGAATCTCAGGGCTTGCATTGCCTTTGGGGCCTCTTCTCTCTTCTCTTTCTTCCCTTTCTTCTTTTATTGCACATTTTATAAGAAGGGACAGATAAACCTTCCAATCTGGGCACACAACTGCCATGCACCCCCTGGTGTCCCAGGTGGCCTGTTGTCTGCTTTTTGTTTGGTCACTCCAAAACCCACACACTTCTAAAATCATTTTGAGAGATTTTTCAAAAAGAGCATGACTTTCAAACATCGGGGGCTCAGGGTGGGAAGTTAAAAAAAAAGACCTAGAGGAATTCCAGCATGGTTTAGATTTCCAGTACAAAACATATCACTGGGTACATGTTGTTGGGTGCATTTTTTGACTCACGGTGACCACATGTGACAGTAGAACTGTCCCATTGGATTTTCTTGACTGTAATCTTTATGGAAGCAGATTACCAGCCCTTTCTCCTACAGTGTCAATAAGTGAGTGTGAATTCCCAGTTCATCCATAGACAGATACTTAACACACTGTACCACCAAACTCCTCATATCATTAAATGAGTGTGTCTGTGAGTGTGTGCAGGCACATGTGCACATGGATGACAATTCACAAGGAAACTCCATTTAATTGCCTCCTAGAGCTGTGATTGCTGGAGCCAGGCAAGGAAAGAAGAAATAAATAAATTTATATTTTATTCTTTTGGAAAGGGCGTGGGTTAAATAGTCTCACCAAGAGCTGGCACTGTCCTTTTGAACCATAGGTGTCAAGGGGGCAGGCGAGCAGACAGGATGGGCACCTTTCCATGCCAATCATGTCTGTCTGTATTTGTGGTAAAGTGATGATGCCAGGTGGACTGTGGGGCCGAGCTGAGCTGCCTCCTCAGCCCAGACAGTGACAGTTCTTGACCCTTGAATACTAATTCCAGTTAGAAGTTGCTTCAAATAAAGCGAGTTGGGCAGAGATGCAGCAAGCGAGGAGGGGGGATTGGCAGCTCTACATAGGAAAAAAGTTTCCCCAGAAAGCATTGCAACTAGAAGCTTTTCAAGTAAAGGTACAGTACACAGCTGACATGGGCAGGTCAAAACAATGGCAAGAGTGGGCTATTTTTTTTTGTTTTTCTGGGCTCAGGAATTCCCCCATCCCCTACACATTCAAGGCAGGGTCTTTGTTGTGGAGGAGACACAAAATCTGTACATATCAGCAAATAGAAAGAGTACATCGTTGACTCCACATTTGAGGCTAGTTCAGAGCCTTTCTGTGGAGGCTCTGGGCAGAGTTTGGATGGGATTTAATACTCCCTGGGTCCTACTCCCTCATTCTTCAGCTAAGGGTGCCAAGGCTACTTCAAGATCTTAATCTTCTCGAGGATAGAGGGCACCTGAGAGGAACCCAGAGTCCATCAGCATTGGTAGTGCTGGGAATGGCACAGGAAAGTGATGAATGACTCTGACTCTTGGGAGAAGAGTGCAGACTCATCTATGTGCTACTGTGGCATGGTGTGTCACAGAAGATGGTTCCCAGTGACTGTGGATAGTTCCAGGGCTAAGTTGAAAACGACTTCTCTACTGCATGTCTTCCTAGCCACGGGATGATGGCACAACCTCTGATGTCATCTTCAAACTGGTAGGGAGTTTTTGGTTGTCAACTTGACAGTTGTGAAAATAAAGACATCAATAAAAATAAGATTTCTGTTTTCCTCGCTGTTCTTCCATCTTTCCTTTTCTACCAGTGTGAGAGTCGCTCAGGCTGTGGAAACAGGGAATCAGGTTCACACTTGAGAGCTTTTTCAGCTGTTGGATGGGACACCCTCCCATCTGGAAATGGGCTAGACAGAGGCACTAGGTGCCACATCACTGGGGTCATGGAGATACTTTTATAGGCTTTCCGTTTTTGTCATACTGATACACCAGCATCTTGATACAATGTGAGTTGGCTGGCGAGATCCAGGGGCTACTTGTTATGGAAAAGTTGTGGTTGGTATAGAACTGTACAGGCTGCTTCTGGCACTTGAAGAAGGCCTTGAGTGTGGCAGCTGCCATGGTGCGGAACCGCTTGCTGATGAAACAGTAGAGGAAGAAGTTGATGGCGGTGTTCAGAAGGGCCAGCATGTTGGCGACGTCGGACATGATGTGCACCAGCCAGCGGTTCTGGATGGGTGCCCCATAGAGGTGGTAGAGAATCATGATGATGCGAGGAGCCCAGAGGGTGGCAAAGATAGAGGTAATGGTGAACAAGATGGCAGTGGTTTTCCCCGTGGAGTAGCCCCGGAGGCGGAAATTGCTCTTTCTTCTGAGCTTGTACACAATGATTGAGTTCAAGATGAAGAAGATGGAACAGGGCACCAGGTACACAGTGAAGCAGTGAATCCAAATAAGGACATGATGCATGGAAGTACTGATATAGTCTTCAGTCCAGATATTGGGCCACCAATAGTAGGGGATACTCGTCAGGAAGCAGGTGATGTAAACACTTATGATGACTTTCCGGGTGCGGGCTGGGTAGGAGACGGTATGGTATTTGAGTGGGTGGCAGACAGCAATATACCTGTCGATTGTTAATGGGACAGTAATCCAAATGGAGGTGTGGATGGATGAGAATTCCAGTACTTCTATGATCTTGTTGGGGACCTGAGGCATCTGCATGTTCAAGATGAAATCTTCCAAGAGGAAGTCCACAAACACAATGAAAAAGAGGACCAAGATATCAGCAGCAGCAAGTGCCAAGAGATAGTTGTAGGAGGACTTCTGTCTTCTAGCCACCAGTTGAGAAAGGATGATCACTGTCAGGATGTTTGCTGTGGAGAGAAGAGAAATTAGTTTATCTCTAAAGCCAAGATGGCCCTTGGGCTGCAATGGAAGCCATAGACATTTCTTCTAAGACTGCTTGTTAGAGACACCCATATGGAAAGCAAGATGATGAATCAATGATTTTCAGGAATAATCGCTACATTTCAAATCACATCTTATCTAAACCCAATACCACTGCCATCAAGCCCATTCACAGTGACCTATAGGACAGAATACAACTGCTCCTTTGGGTTTATTAGATTGTACCTTTATAGGAACAGATAATCACAACTTCTTTCGGTAGAGTACCTGCTGGATTTGAACCACTGGCTTTTTGGTTAGCAGCCAAATACCATACTGCATCACCAGGGCTCCCATATCTAAACCTGGATGTAATTTTACAAAGTGATACCCATAATGCAGTTTATCTATTTTGCAGGCACCATTTGAGATGCTGCTGCATTATCTTCATTTTAAAGATAAAATTGGAATTAGATCTAAGTGTATGTACTAATGTGTTAAGTATTAAGACTTCAGATGGACATTAGGTCTCTACTCAAGTACTGTCTAAATGCAAGAGCACTTTGTTCTAATAACCTAGTATTCTATAATGCTTACTTTCCCTACTATGATTGCTGAAGACAAAATGGGTGTGTAAGCAAATGTGGTGAAGAAAGCTGATGGTGCCTGGCTATCAAAAGATACAGCATCTGGGGTCTTAAAGACTTGGAGATAAACAAGGAGTCATCTAGCTGAGAAGCAAGTAAGCACACATGGAAGAAGCACACCATCCTGTATGATCATGAGGTATCAGTGGAATCGAGTATCAGGCATCAAAGACTCAGAACCAAAAAAATCATATCAATGTGAATGAGGGGGAGGGTGGAGTGGAGACCCAAAGCTCATCTGCAGACAATTAGACATCCCTTACAGAAGAGTTAAAAGGAAGAAATGAACCAGTCAGGGTGAAGTGTAGCACCAATGAAACATAGCTTTCATCTAGTTCTTTTAAGCTGCCCCCCCCCCCCACTATCAAGACCCTAATTCTACCTTACAATTATGGCTAGACCAGAGAATGTACACTGGTACAGATAAGAGCTATAAACACAGGAATTCAGGACACATAAACCCCTCAGGACCAGTAATGAGAGCAGTGATATCAGGAGGGGAAGGGGAAGGTGGGAGAAGAAAGGGGAAACCGATCACAATGATTGACATAAAACCCCCTCCTAGGGGTGACAAACAGCAGAAAAATATCTGAAGGGAGATTGGATGATATAAGATATGAAAATAATTATAATTTATCAAGGGTTTATGAGGAAGGGAGGAGGAAAATGAGGAGCTGATATCAAGGGGTCAAGTAGAAAGAAAATACTTTGAAAATGATAATGGCAAGCTTATGTCCAAAAGTGCTGGACACAATGGATGTGTGCATGGAGTGTGAAAAATACTGTAAGAACCCCAAATAAAATGATTAAAAAATAAAAAGTTAAGATTGGGGCTCAGAAATGTTTCACCCAGCAGATTAGTCAGAATGACAGAGTCCAAAAGTTGGCCCCCTGGTTTCAAATTCCATGTATACAGGATAGGGCTGGAATGAGTTTTCCTGCTTTTGTGGGGTTAGGAAAGTGACTAGATTATATGGCTTCATAAAACCCTTTTTAGAACTTGGACTATGATATTTAGACTTTGTGTCAACTTGGCTGGGTAAGGATTCTCAATCTAGCATTTAGAGTCTCTCCCCTGATGTGATCTAGTATAATATAATCAAATCCATGATAGACTCTGCTGTGAGCAGGCAAACAATTGTGGGCAGATTAGGGTGGAGTATTCCCCCCACGATCACGTGGCAGTCCTGATGTAAGTGAAAGGAAGTTTCATCAGGTGTGTGGCCTACTCTTACATAATTTGACATTGTGGAAAAGCTAGCTTGATTCTTCTTGCTGATCTGGATCCTGCCAACAGTTCATCAACTTCCCCCATATTTCCTGCCAAACTTGAATTCATTGAACTTTGTAGTTTCATGACTGATTTACTGCCTGTTGGTGGTATTCCTATTTCCTGGTTCTCTAGACCCAATAGAACATCTGACCCATGGACTTGAACCAGACCAGACTTAGCCCCATTTACAGCTGTGTGAGCCATTTCTTCATACAAATGTAGTATCCATTTATCTATCCTCATTTATCTATGTATCTATCTATGTATCTATCTATGTATCTATCTATCTATCTATC